>JARVGP010000959.1:0-26096 GCA_029876185.1 Mansonella ozzardi | reverse complement strand
TTTTTTTTTATTTTTTTTTTTTTTTTTTTTTTTTTTTTTTTTTTTTTTTTTTCATTGAGATAATATTTGACAAAGGAAATGTACTGATTAGTAGCCTATTCATGTAAATGTAATACCTGTTTTTTATTTTATACCACTCATATAATTCATTCGTTTTAACTGATTGAATATCCACAGCACTTCTCCGTTTCGCTTTCTTCAGAAGATCATAATCATTGAAAAGCATTTTTATCATTTGTCCACGAAACTTCTCAAATGTGCTATTTATATGGGTAGTAAAATGTGATGATGAGACTGCGTGCAGCGAATGTCCAGCAGCTATTTCATCAATATTCAACACTATTTTTGATGAAGGTAAGAAATCTAAAAGCACTCAACGCTTGTATATCGATTATTTTATAATTTACATAATGTTCAGGGGTTTATCTTTCAACTTTCCATAAAAATAAAATTCTGTTAAAAATGCAAAAAATTTTTTAAACAAAACACTTTTTTTTTTTCATTTTTAAACACCCATTAAAATCTAAAAAGCTTGAAAAGATTGAGCAGATTTATCATATAAGTAAGCGGTAATTAGTAGATAGAATCCGGTAATTTGCAACAATTGAAGTTTAATCTTTGAGGTACAGTGCAAGTAAAAGTTCGAAGAACTTGAAATTTCATTTTCAAAAAATTTTCATAAAACTTACAGCTATGTTCCCATTTACCATCCAAAAATAGCAGCAGTTTCTCACCACGTCGTTTAATACGCATAGAATGAGTCCGATTATCATTCAAATTGCTACCCCATTTGAATGCCTGCAGCAATTTTTTTTGATGCCATCATTAGATGCATATTAAATAGTTCGAATGCGGCCAAAATTAATTGGAAAATCAAAATTCATTACTGATTAGAAATATTATTATTCCATTGCTTCTATCTTAAACTTTTATCAAAGGAAATTACAGCTTATCATCAAGCTATGAATAATCACTTGAAAAAATCAGATATTTTTGTCACTGATTCAGAGATGGTCGCCTGTCCAGCAAATTTAGTTTCGAATTAATTGATACCGTTAATGAATCATGAAAAAAAGTAGGAACACGAGATAGATTAAAATTTAATTAAACTCAAACTCAAAGGATCTCTTCATTATTGAAATTATTTTTGAAGTTTGGTCTTTTCTGAATTTGATCATTAAACTTCAAACATTTAAGATTCAAATATTAGCATAATCTCATTATGAGACAAATTAATAAATTACATGGTGGGAGTTTTCGAAATTAAGATGCAATTCAAGTTCTCCTTTAATCAACAAAAGTAAAATGCGATCATTTGGCGACTTGATTGATTTCGTGTCCAACAAAATATCTCTTTCATTGCTACTTCGAAATTTGCTTTCAATTGTTTCCGCTTCGCTCTCAATGAATTTTGGAAGTAACAGTGATGGTACATTATCCGTTGAAAAATCCACAAATTCAGGCTCTGTAAAATTTGCATTTTTAGAAAGAAAAATTTCGTCTTTTACAAATTTTTATTCAGTTCTTTTTTTTTAAAAGAAATTATACAACCAAATTGTTTACCACAATGATGCTTGGTTATTTCATCGTAAAATTCTCAGCAATTCAATTCTCATTTAAAAGAACTGAATAATAGCAGCACTTCTAGATACAATCAATTTACGGCAATGATACAAAATTATCGGTATTAAAATATTGAAAGTTTTTTGAGATTGAACTCAAACCCATCAAAAGTCACATTGAATAAGCCATGAACAAGTTTGAAAAATTAGTGTTAAAACGAAAAAAACAAGAAAAATTTGAAGGTTAGTGAAAAAATGAAGAAACCTCTATCACAAAGCAACCCTTCCATAGCTGATATTGAACAGTCACATCGAAAACCATTGTAACCATTTTCACATCGTCCAAAGTTTTTGCAAGGTAATGAAGCGCAAAAATCTTGATTTACATCAGCTGAACATCCATAGCTAATTCCTTTAATGGATATTTTGCTAAGTTACAGTCTTAGCTATGATTTCTGATAATCATGGTATACAGTGATTGTTTATCATTGATATCGTGAAACGGTAAACTTAAGTTTTATTAAATTTCATAATGTAACATAGTAAGAAAGGTAGAATTAATGATTAAATTAAAAATATGCGAAATCAAAAGATAACTGACAGAATTATATTTGAGAAACTAGAAAATTTACCGGAAATTTTGGTTGGTTGGAAAAAAATTAGTTGAAGTGCTTAGTCTGAATGAACGGAATTTCGCATTTAACTTCAATAAGTCCAAAGTTTGCACTTATATATGTGAGATAAGTAAAAAAGTAAAAAAGAAATCACATCCTGATGAATGAAGAACGTGACATTAAGTAGTGACAGAGAATGATAAGAGTCTATAAAAGATTTAGAACTTATGTTACATAATTTCATGAAGTGGAATTTTTAAATTTATCTGTCATATCAACTCACTACGATAATTCTAGCATAAGGAGATTTGGAGAGAAGAGAAAGTGATATTTATAAGTGATCAATGCTCATTATGATATTAAATACCTTCTTTAATATCCTTTTGTTGCTCCTCAAAAATATTTGCAATGTTTGCGCTGATACCGTTGATGCGTAAACCTTTTAAGCAACCAATATAACCTTTCCGTAGATTTGCTGTCCAGACCGGAGAAGGTACATGGAAATCAACCATGTCCGATTCGTTTCTTGGCCATGGTACAGCTCCCAAATAGATCGGTTCCTCTATAACCGTAAATATTTAATAATAATATCATGAAAATGAAAACATTAGAATCGTAAGATTTTGTCGAATTTTGAGCAATTTAGCAAATATAAATTTCATAATCAAAAATATTATTTTATTTTTATATCTTCAAAAATATCTTTTTTATCAAAAAATAATTTACAGGGGACTTCACTTGCAATGGGACTTCATTTACAATAATTAATGGCACTCCAGCTTTATGCATTTAAGCAGCTTTAATCAATTAAATTTATCATCTTTTGCAAATGAAAATCTTTAGGCATTTCTTATTGACCAAAGCTATTTCGCTTTAAACCATTCTTATATATTCAAAGCTATATAATTTGAAGTGCTCATAAACAAAATAAATCTCAAACAAGAATTCTGTCTACTAATAATTAAAATAAAACAAAAAATAACTGCTAGCCATCTACAAATCTAGATACATTTAACAACGATAGTGTTTAAGTTATGAAATTAATAAAACCAGTAGTAAGACGAATATTATCTTCGCAAATTTGTAAAGAAATTAAAAAGATTAAATTAGCTAGAAATGCATTACCGATGATTAAATTGGCTGATACACCAGGAGTTGAAAAATCGGTTTTAATATTATCAACAATCACTGTACCCGTTCGACCCATTCGTTCAAGTGTTATGCTATGCCATACTGCTCCATCCGTTATTTTTTCTGCAGTTGTCTGCAAAAAATTAATCGGTTATTTTAGCAATCTTATAATGTTTGGCAATATATGTGAAATTTTATTTATTTTTTCTATTTTTTAAAAAGAATTTGCTGATGAAAAAATAATTCAAGCCATTCAAGCTTAAACCATAATTCAGTTCATATCATATCCTTGGAGAAAGTAATTTAAAATGCTGATAGTGCTCAAACTATATGTCAATTGAAGTTTTTTAAAGAAAACCTGTAGTTTGATATATCCTGATCCTAGATTAATAACCATAAACAGATGACCATCAATTAATTCAAAAGCAAGATAATCATGTCCTGTTTTAGCGTTCGGTAATGATCCGTGATAGAGAATGAGGCCATCAAGTTCCTGTGTTCGTAACTGAAAGCCTGAAAAAATTATTGTGAATAGCATAGCGATTTAGGATGTAGTAAAGGATGTTGAAAGAAAAAATTGATCCATAATTGATCTGAAATAATCAAAAAAAGTGGTTTTTTTTGTAGTAGTTGTAATGGTTTTTTGCAAATTTTAAAGCAAAATAAATCCTATCATACTGCTCATTCAGAAATGACTGCAAACATGAAGAGTGACTAAATTAGTTACTTGAAAAGAAACGATTTCTTAATTGGTTTTTCTTGAGAAAAAGAAATCCAAGCAAATCTCACTGTCAATCTGTAAATTAGATCACTAATTACAACTAGAAATTACTCAAACTGCCGCTGGCCACAGAATTCCATTTGGACAATGCAATGAAATGCTGGCCAGTGTTGAACGAAAATACATCTGTATATGTTGCTGGTTTATTGCAGGAAAATGTTAAAACACCCGCTGATCGTATAATCGACTGTCCGTATCCTCGATCAGCTACAGATATAAAATTGATCAAATAAGCATCAGCTTCATACTTAATCTGAAAATACAGATAATTATCGATAAAAAATAAATATCTAAAGGAACTCAGAACTGAAATAATAATAGAAAAAATACCTTCTTCAAACAACCTCGGAAATTTTCCATTTCAATTTCAGGAATATTCCTGTTCTTTGGTACACCACCCAAATACGCAAATGAATTAACAAGCCAATCAATTTCTGGCGCATATTGGCGAATTTCATCTTTCTGACCATCGACGCTTAAAGTCATCTGAAAAGGAACCTAAGTGAAAATAATTAACATGATAGACAGAACGATAAACAAAGAAAGAATTTTGTCATGCTTAAAGGAACAATAAAAATTTCTTAATGTATTTTTTGCAAAATTCTAAGAATAAGAAAATTAAGGAATTGAATTGTTATCAATCTAAATTAATTAAATCAATCAATAATAAATTCCAACGAAATTCCAATTTTTTTTGCAAAAGATAACAACTGAAATACATTCGCTAAAACAAAAAAAAAAGCACAGAAAAAAACCAAAAAAGCAGATTATTGATCGTACGAAAGTAAATAATTTTGAAAAATAAGACAGCATCAAATTTAAGCTAATTCTGTGGAGAAATGGAAAAATGACAGAGAAAGGTAAAATGTTTATTTTTATTGAAAAATATATCTCAGCACAGGGATCATAATTTCAACATTGTTGTTAATTCTTTCACGGTTGTTTAAATTTTGTTCCATAAAATTAAAAAAAATCTCCTCGATGTACACTAAAATTCAAATTTAGTGAGAGAAAAAATTGCATCTATCTTTTATCAGATGATAGTGGATGATTTAATAGCATAATAGGACATACCGTAGTCAATAATGATCAATGAACTAATGATTTTCTAATTAACATTAATTTTTTTCCTGCAAACACTAATGAGAACAATCGTTGCTATGTTATTCGGCAGCAGAAGAATGAATCTTTGCCCATGCTTTAGACATTAGAATCAGCCATTTGAGGCTTTTTATCTTTTTGCTTAGCAGTTTTTCCATAACTAAACGAATGAGAATAAGGGAATGAAGAATAAGGGATTTTATCTTAAAATATAAGGTCGCTATCAATTTCATTACAATGCAGGTTGAAACAGATACTGATAATAACAAAAAGATAAAAAAAAACTAAATTTAATTTTGAAAAAGTATGAGCATTTTTCAAGCAAATCGAAAGCACCCGAAAAAACATGCATTTAAGTGAATTTTGCAAATTGAAAAAGTTTTTGACAAACAAACAAAGACGTTACAAACTTTTTAAATGCAAAATTTTATTTTTGATCTAAAAAGGACGGAAAAACTGGAACCATCAAAAATTGACAAAAACCAGGAAAGAATAATTGGTGAGGGTGAACTGAAAAATGAAGAAAATTAAATTACCAAACAAAATGATTTTGCAATTAGTGAAGCCATGCTAATGTCGTATAAAAAAATATTTTAATAAAATACATAGCAAAAAGAAAAAGAACTCATTTTTAGCATACCACAATTGGTCACTTACATATGCTGAAGCGACAGATGCTGTTCTCTGAAGTTTTTGTTAATATTATAACATTAGTAAGCTATGTGTACGATATATATATATTACATTATTGAAATGATAATGAATGATTAAGTGACAATAATGAAAAGGACACAGCAAAGATACAAAAAAGATTGAGAGATTTCCACTTTATTTCTCAAAGTAAGTTCGAATTATTCGTTTTCAATGCTTTTTAAAATTCGCTCTTAAAAAGTTACTTGAATTTAAAATAATCGTAAAGTAAATGACAATTGTCATAAAATGTCAATTTGTTCCAGACAGTTCTGTTTGGAATTTTTCATTATTTTCACAGTTTCCTAAGTTCAAGTTCAAACAGATTTCAAAAGAAGATTTTATTTCTCCTCACTAATCTTGATATGGAGAAAATGCCATGCCTTGAAATCAAACCCTTAATGCATCGCTAAAAATCCAGCAATTCGTAGAAATTGATATATTTCAGAGATTGAGAAACAACTAACCAATGTTAGCGTCCTATAAACAGTAACTGTGTGCCATCGATCGTCATCATACCGACCAGCCGAATAATCGCTGAAAATCCGTATCAGTCGTTTTTCGGTACCGTCAAATTTTGATGTTGCGACAACTGCGCCGTTGTCCAGAGTGATGTGAAAGTAATTCTATAATAAAGAGGAGTTTAAAAAAAAAAAAAAACATGAAAAATAAATCAGAAATAAATGATTATAGAGGATAATTTAAGCAAAACAATGATTTTAAACTGAAACCAGAAGGTAACATTATAATCATCTGATATTTCTAGTTTTTTAGAAAACATAAAGATTTCAAAAATTCCGAAATATACCAGACGATCACCACCGATATATAACAGAGCTCGAGCATGCGCCGTTTTAAAAGACAGTGTAATATTTTCCGATCGAAATCGTATGATTCCTGCCGAAGTATTGCTAACATCGTAACCGATCCATTCTTTACCATTAAATGATAAGTCGGAATTTAAACGAGCTAGAAGATATCAATAGCTGTCGTTTAAATCAATTCAACAAATAACAACTAGAAAGAAACAACCAGCATTGTTATTTGTATGGTTTCCTTCTAAATTCGAGCACAACTTTAGTAATTAATAATTCTCATGTAAAAAAGTAGCAGATATATCAGATTCCATGAGTTGATGGATTTTTCATTTTCAACTATCTCTGAATGTTGGAATATACCAAATTTAAATTTCAAATACCTTGTTCACAACGATGCCCTTGGAAATCGGTAAATGAACAATCACATTTCGGTCCTTCATCTGTGTTGTAGCATTTACCGTTATTTAGGCAGAAATAATCATTTTTACCAGTAATATTTGTTGACTGACAATAATCATCGTCTGATTGTCTCACACCAATGCTTTCGATTAGTTGCGGTGACGTAACACCTGAAAAGTAACTATGGTTTCAATTTAATCTGAACAAGTTAAAATCTTTTCAAATAAGAATAAAGAAAATGACTTAAGTGAGTAATGAAGGAAATAAGTGCATGGATGTGTAAGCAAAACGAAAAAAAATTAAGAGGCGCAGATGTCTTATTAAAAATATGGAACAGTTAAGATAACAGATGTATGCAGAAGTGGAGAGATTGAAATTTCGACACACAAAGTGCGAAACAAAAAATAATTTCATAAATTGAACAATAATGACCTTGTGGATAGATCCTATATAGTAAATTCTTTACTCCGCCAGCAAAAGCAATTGTATGTCGCTTCAACGGTGAACTCATTGTGCCAAGCAAATAAGTATCCTTCAATTTTTGTTGTAGATTATCACAGAATAGAATTGGATAAATTATAAAGTAATGTGGCTTCAATATTTTACTTTTATTTATTGCTGCGAAAAAAATTTCGCCTAAACTTTCGGAGAAAAATCGAAATTGAATTCGATAAATTACCTCTGGCACACCGCCGATAAACATATCAGAGTTCGTTTTTATGTTACCGAAAACATAATTATGTTGATTGAGAATTTTGATAAGGACTATATCATCTAGCTGCAATTTCACATTTTCCCAGGCCTAAAATAATTATAATAATAATTGAGAAATATATGAGTGCAATTGAAATTATTTCAACAGGAAATTTCCTTATTTCTCTTTTTAAGCTTAAATATAGAGCAATATTGTAAGTTACCCGTATTTCAATAATCAGTTTTGAAATTTTCAACAAAGTATCATAGTTATGTTTTATCGGCCCAAAATTAATTAATTTTTAGCTGATGAAAGGAAATAAAAGTAGAGAAAAAATTTATAGAAATAAATACTTACTTCGCATTTGCTGTAGCGATATATTTAATACTGTTAAATTTTACCATATCAGCAATATTATCAAGTCTTAAAATATTCCTAAATCTGTTCATTTTCAGTTAGAAAATAAATTCATTAATTTTCATAGTTTATATTTACCTGAAATAAAACTAGCCGATGCCATCGATAATCGTTTACTTCTATGTCATTCAATCTCATCGTAATAACTGGTCTTTCTGATGACAAGTAATTTTTTTCATCTCCCAATCTGCAAAATTAATTTAAATATTGTAAATTCTACCTTATGAGAAAATTTATTACATATGCTTTTGTCAGTAACAATTTACACAGAAATTTTTTTTTTTTACACAGAAGTTAAACAGGAAAAAGTTTATATATCAATTTCATCAGTAAAAAACGAGAAGAAAATCAGCTGGACAAGATCACTTGCAATGTTTCGTAAAATTTGGAAAAAATTGAAGACTAAAGACGAAATGGATGTGAAAAAATTTGAAGTGTATATCGAAAAATACCGAAAATAAACTTATACTACAAATTTTTTTCTTTACAAAATAATCACAAAATTCTTAACGATTTACAATTTAAGATTTAATGTAAAAAGCTGTTGAAGGACATGTACACTTGTTGCTTGATTGCTTGTTATCACTTTCTTTAAAGAGGATTATTCAAGATTTACTCATACATTTATCATGTTTAACGATCCTAATACTTGCAATTTCCTTCAATCTCATTGGCGAATTCCGGATTACCAATAAAATATAAAACCACTTTTAGAATGATTAACAGAGCTTTCTGGTTTTGCGTTACTCGACGAGATGGGCAGTATTCTCCTCCTTTTTTTCCAAACCTTATCGTATACTGAATTTATACTATTGTTTACCTACTATTATTATTGATCTGAATCTTCGACGTTCTTAATTAATTCTTGCAACAATAAACTATATTGTTAATTTTCTGCATATCTTATCATAACTGATACAAAAAAATGCAAGTTCGTTTTTCCTAAAATTAAATCATCCATTGTTTAAATAAGATTACAAATGCTTCTTCATAATCCAAGGGAAAAGAACTTCCGCGGTAAAAGATAAAAATATTTTGCGTTTCCATACTGATAAATTAGAAAGCGAAGGCTTTTTCTGGCATAATTTAGCGAAATAATTAGTTTAATAGTTGGTCAAATAAAATTTGAAACGTAGTAGCAACGTTTCTGTTTTTGAAATTTTCTCCCTTAAATTTATCGATAGGAGGAAAAGTGAAACGCAAAGAATTACATCATTAATAGTGTCACGGAGCAATGATTATATGAGGCATAAATCTGCTCTGTATTAGGTTACATCTAGATCATATCTAATTTTTTTTAATTGAACTTCTAATCTAATAAAATTAATTAAAAATTGGAAAAGTAAACAATAAATTCTCTAAGGTTAACTTAGCAAAAATGTTTAAATAAAGAGTTTGCCTGAAATTACTATTCATTTTAATTCGCCATTTTCTCAATTAATTAGTCCAAATCCTTTGCAGAATATACTAATCAAATTAGGACAGACATTCTTTGAAATTAATTATTTACCTGAAGTCCAATTGTAATTTCTTGTTAGCAATGGTGAGGGAATAAAAATTTCCTTGAACTCCACCATCATCGATGTACAGTAGCAGTGCATTGCTTTGTTTTGTTCGAAAATCCAAGGACAATTGATTTTCAAATGTATGCATCCATTTGGGATACCTTTAATTCAATTTCTTGTCAATGAACTGATCATAGTGATAATAAATAAAATTCTTTTATTCATTCTTTCTCTCAATTTGAAAGTGAAAATGTACAACTTACCTTGCATATGAACCAGGTGCTCCAGAAAGCAATAAACCATTTGATCCTTCCGCTAACAATATCATCAATAAAAACAATAATTTTAATAAGTTAAAATATTCACAATTGCATTGCCACACTGAAGATTTCAAGCTGTTGCTATCAATGGAAACAGCAAATTCAGAATTTTTCCAAAAGCAATTTACAATAAAATTAGCAGAACGATAAATTGAAGCGGTTTTCCAGTTGTATTCCATTGATGGTACAGCAACGGACGATGACAAAGAAGAGGGTGATAATAGCGATGATGATGATGATGATAAAAGCTTTAGTGATGATGACATTACTTTTATTGTTGACGATGTTGATAGAAACCATTTCGTTTGATCTTTTATTGAACTTTGTGTTAGTTTACAAAAAGTTTTCAAAAAAACAAAGTTACAGGTTTTTCTTTTAGACAGCAGTTGAGGATTTCTTATTGACCCATTAAATTCCAAACTGAAATTCAGGTCTCCAGAATATGAGGCAGTACTTGTGCAGTCTATGAATAAACTTATTTTAAGATCTGAATCTATTACAATACTTGATCCTGGTTTAGTTTCTTTTGGTGCTGACGATTTATCTGAGAGATTGTTTTGAGCAACTAATGTTTGTGGTAGATTTACAGAATAGCAATCGAATATTGAGCTGAATTTTCTAGCCAAAGCAAAATAGAGTTTTTGCTTCAAACGAGAATGCTTCTTGCTATTTTGCTTAAGCAAAAAAATGAATCTTAGAAGTTTTTCCGACTTCTCATTTAGAAATATCAATGTTCCATCTTTTCTGCAACAGCGTAATTCTTCCATGGAACATTGATCAGGATATAATTTCGGGTACGAGAAAAAAAAAAATTGAAAGTTGATTATCCCACGAATAATTCACTTAAATATTGGCAAACGTAACTGACATATGTTGATGGTATCGGCTTTCATAGTGAAACCTGAATTTATTTATTTTAAATTAGTAGTTAAACTTGTTTCGCAAAGTTTTTTTTTCAATATGGGATGCTTTATAAATCCTTATTTTGACTAATCAGATAAACAGAGAATGCATCAATTCTCTCAAGAGCAATCAATCAGTGTTTTCAAGATAAAACTGAAAATCAACTTTAAAATCAGAAACGAACCGAAAATTGTCCAAACATTAGTCATCTGTTATCATCTTTTCGATCGTTGGACAATCCACGACAACGCAAAGAAGTGATAAAGTAGTTCCGTAATCTGATACTGAAAAATTTACATTATCAAAAATGCA
This sequence comes from Mansonella ozzardi, assembly GCA_029876185.1. Lineage (NCBI taxonomy): Eukaryota > Metazoa > Nematoda > Chromadorea > Rhabditida > Onchocercidae > Mansonella > Mansonella ozzardi. The sequence goes on along the minus strand of JARVGP010000959.1, from coordinate 14,849 downwards.
ATTTTACTGAGTAAAAACTAATCAGGAGAAGATGAAAGCATTATTATTTCATTTACGTCGCTCTTCAATTAAATTTCATCTACGGTCACTAAAAGACTAAATTATTTCAAACAGACAGTTCAGAAACTGAAAACATGATACATTGGCGTAAATGACGCATTCCTAACAATATTACTTGTCATCTTTCAATGATTACCGTTTCATTTTTATTCGAAATTATTAATCTAACGAAACAGCTTGAAATAAGAGAAATGAGCAAAAGGATTTCAGGCATTGCATGTTCTCTAGCTAGCTGTATTCCTTAACTTTCAATTTAAAACTTTTAGTCGTTAAAATTTAACCAGACAATATATTGAAATAAAAGTGATAAATTTACCCACAATCAACATGATAATTATGATGAAAAAGTAAGAAAGTTTCAGTAAAAAATACATAAAGCGCAATTAATTGTGTGAAAATAAGGAGCAAATTATCACGCTTTTATTTTATCAACCTAAATGCTGGTGGCAATGAATGAATTAAGAAAAAAGATAATAGTGATGATTGATAAATAAANTGAAAAAGTAAAAAAGTTTCAGTAAAAAATACATATTGCGCAATTAATTGTGTGAAAATAAGGAGCAAATTATCACGCTTTTATTTTATCAACCTAAATGCTGGTGGCAATGAATGAATTAAGAAAAAAGATAATAGTGATGATTGATAAATAAAAATATAAATTTCCAGGAAGTGATAATGGAATGTTGTCCTGGATTTGGATAAAAGTGAAAAATGATATGAAATAAATTCTGTGTTTTTTAGTACAAGGAATTTTGTTTGACAATTTTCATATGCTAGAAGAATGTAATTTTGCTGCTATAAGTTGGTTTAATAGTATAAATTCAATAACATTATGATATTTTATACTTTATATTTTTCTAACTTCTGATATTATAAATTTAAAAGCCATTTTACAAACAATAATTAATTTAAGAAAAGACAGAGCAATTGATTGTCTCAGTGATGCGATATCTGCTACGTAAAAATTTTTTGACTTGCTTAAGAAACCTAGAAAGCAATGAAATTCGGGTAAGAAAAATGAGATAATAGAGTAATTCTCGATTACAAAAACTTATGCAATTCAGTCTTTGAAGCAAACAAAACTATCAAATATCTCCGATATTAATGCTTATTAAACAAACTAAAAGATATCTCAGCCAGCAAAGGCCTGTTTGTTTTTCTGACTGTTGAAAGATTTTTTCTATGGCAAGCTTTCTCATCTTTCCGAACAATTTTATGATTTAATTTATCATTCTTTAAAAGCACAAATTGGAGAAAACTTTCAACTAAATGTTGGGTGCGTAAAAAAATTATTTTTGTCTTGAAAAGCAATAACTTTTTTTGGACAGCTGAAAATTACGGCAATGATAAGCTAAATTTATTTTCGACTCTTTTAAAAATGATATATTTTCATGACATATTGAAGTAATTGAGTGAAATTTTCTGACTATCTAGACAGAAATGACTATATAGAAAGAAATGAGGAATTTGGAACGAAAATTTCTCGCCATGTGATTTGTGGCATAATTTGAAAAATGATCCTTTCATATATTGTTATTCTCTGGGAGAAAGAAGTATCCCCGCTGGACTTCTAATTGTGGCCAACTAGATCACGCTTAATGTCCACTTCAACTTAACTTCTTCATTTTAAGGAATGTAAGTTAAAATAGCATGATTAAAATAGCAGGAATGTAAGTTAAAATAGCAGACTATATAGTGACGATTAACAAACAAATAAAATAAAATCGCCTTAGGATAGCTAAAAGTAATGGGCTAAAAATTAGCTTGACATTAACGACTTTTATTATTAGCAACGAAATAATATTCATTGAACTCAAAAGAAAAATCACAAATAAAATATCGGTTAGTCAATTCTGTAAAGTAGAAGAAGCTGGTGAAGAAGCATCTTTTCCAATCCCTTGGCATTTGGTTCGATCCTACACTATGGCTTTATCTAAAGTATTTTCAAGCGGAGAAATCGAATATCCTATTCATCATTTGACCATTAAACTAACAAATGTAAGAGAAATTTTAGTGAAAAATCATAGATTAACATGTGCAAATAAAAGACATGAAAATAGAAAAAAGTAGCCGTAATTTTAATCGCAACTTCTACTCAGTTTTTTTTATATAAATATAAAAATTTCTAGAGTAGAAAAAAATTGGCCAATTGGATTATTTTGCCCAGAAGACATCTCTTGACAAATTGAAACTGATTGAATTGTAACGTTCAGGCTGATTGGATTACACTGCACTTCACTGTTATAGAAGCGAGATTAAAATAACATTCTATACTTTAAATTTTCATTATATTTTTGAAATTAAAAGAGAACTATTTGTTATTTTAACGTGTAAAAATTAGTAAAGAATTGGAAAAATGACAAATAATGAAAGAGAGGAGTTCACAGCATGTAGGACTTCACATTGAATAAATGCTTGTTTAATTAGTTTGGTGAAACCTAATAATTAAATATTTACTGCACTTAATAGACTCAAATTAGCTTAGTTATTATTTATCAGAGGAAAGATGAGAAAAATTTACTGAATTCTTTCACTATCCTAAATTCATTGGAAATTATTTCACTATAATGATATCCTATTCTCTGGATATTTTTAAACCAATGAAGTATCAGATCAATGATAATCCTATTCTCTTGTTGCTTACGAATCAAGCCAATATTGTAAAAATTCTGCTTTTGATGTTCTAAACCAAGTAATATTGATTACAGTTACACCAGACCATGACTGATATTGGTGATAATCTCAGACTTTATTGCAATTTCCATGAAATTTTTCTCAAAAAAAAAATAAAGTACCATAGAAATATTTCTATATATGTGTTAAAACTTTAGTAAGTCACAGATGGAAAAGAATGTGGAATAATTTAAGGAAACAAATTACTCTTGCATTGTAAAGACGGTTTTATTTGTTTTTAAATGGAATAGAAAAGGTATAAGATGAAACTGTCCCACCGAAGAATTTCTACAAGAAGTACGAATTTTGAGTAGTAGTGAATGAGCATCGAATCATTTTACGCTAAATAATTCGATTAAATAATTTGCGAAACTTAAATTGAATTTAAATTAAATTTAAAATTGAATAAAAATTTAATGAATGAAAAAAAAGAAAATAACTTAGGCTTTAGACTTTCTGTGCTCTAATTGCTTCAATATCTAACTATTTGCATTATTGAAAGTACCTTTAATATAAAATATAGCTAAAAAAAGTGATGGAACAAAACAAATTAATTAACAATAAGTCAATTAAATATTAAATATTAAGGCAAAACAATTAAAAATTTCAGAAAAATGATTTTAAAGAATAAGCTTAGCACAACCATTTTCAAGACTTCTTTAGTACCTTTTATCACCTTTAGCTTTCAAATTTTGAAAAGAAAAAAATCAAATTCATCGGAAAAAATCGACACTTTAAAAAAAAACACGTCGATGGATATTTCCAGTTTTGCAGTTTGCCATTTTTAGAAGATTCACAGTAAGCAAGATGAATGAGAGTGCGTAGCATAGCTAATATAATCGCTAAAACATTTGGTGGTTGCGGATTACTTTTCCAAAGCGATCACGTGGAATTTTGATTGCGATCAAGATCTCAATATGATAGATTTATCTTTCGCGACAATAATTTTTTAATTATACATATTGACGTATAGAGCGATATTATAGGGAAAACAAATAGCTTCATTAAGTTATTACGGAAATAAAAAGTAAAACGTTTGAAAATATACTTTATAATGATAGAGAAAGAATGAACAAATTTAAGAGACCACACATGAATTAGTATGGACAGTTTATGATTTAAGATGTTTCGCAGCCATCGTGAAACACGAAGTCCCGGTGGAATTTCATTTATAAACACATTGACTGCGATTGAAATGCTTGCTGCCAAATCTAAACACAAACAATTGGCTAAGACAAAGAGAAGCACGAAGCCATGTCACTCGGAGGAATATTTATCTGATCAGATATATTGAAAATTGCTGAAATTACTACTGTTGCAATACTTATTGATGTTTTCATTATTAATATAAAGTGATAAATGTTTTTAGGAATTTATCAAAATAAATAATTCGGAAAAAGATAAAGTCATTTTTGAATAATCAGTTCTGCGGATTTTCATCAACTAATCTAATTTTTCGAAATAGAGAATTATTAACATGCTATTGATCATACTGTTCATTAAATGAAATAGACGAGAAAGATCAACCGGAATCCGAATAGCCAACTTGCAATCCTAGCATCTATCTCAGCAAAATCTTCATTTCTTCAACGGGTGATCTTGAATGGATTCATGTTTGAACTGATTGTTAATAAATATTTGCCATGAATCATCAAACTTATTTCTAATTTCATCTTTTTCTTCAAAGTTAAATCTTTATTGTCAAATTTGCAAATCTTAATCTTTGACTTTAAATTCTGCTAATAAAAAACTTCGTCTTATTTCTGTCATTGATCTAATCAGTATCTAATTAGTTTTATATTTATAAGGAGACTTTATCGTGAAACTTTATGATTCAGATGCTCCAGGAAGTTTATTTCTCATAATTTTAACTGATCTTAATTACGACTACGAATTCATTAAAATAATCAGATGTTATGCAGGAAGAAATTATGAATTTCATTATAATGCAAGCAAAAAACTCAATGATTAAATTTATTTATGTAAATTGAAATAGTTTTCAAAAAGCATATTAGGAAGGAAAAATATAATTTGTGCACATTAAAAAATGTCACTATCGTAATTTCAATTTATCTTTCAGTGCAAAAGGATCACAAAAATAAAATATTATCAACGACATTAAAATGATTTCAAGGTTCTTTCAGTCATTGCGAGTGACTCACTATCAATTTTAGCGTGTTTAAAAAATTGCTCAACATGCAGTTAAAATTATTTTTTCTCGAAATTTTAATATTTTTTAGTAAAATTATTATGTCGAACTTGAGAGCAGGCAAAAATTTTAATTTAAATTACAAAAAGGAATGGAAAAATCTAGAAGTAAAAATTGAAATAAAATTGATTTTACAAAATTTAATTTCAAGCGATATGATGCAACTATGAATATGAAAGATAAGCCATGTAGCAAAAATAATATGTGTTCTGTTTACAGCGAAATTTCCATATGCTATTCGTTTATCTATTCTCAATATTAAAATCTTGAATTCTCAATAATCTCACAAAAAATCGATTTTATATTGCAACTGAAACACTTGTTGGCATTCATATTAACTAATGATAGTGCAAAGTTACGATGCTTTTTGATAAAATTTTATGATATTATTGTTAAAATCCAAGTTGCCAAACTTTTGAAAAAAGTGAAAAACGCTTATAAAGATGCATGATTATCATTCATTTTGTGAGTTTGTCCGATGCTGCAATTTTTAAAGAAATTAAGGAAAGAAATTGATAGGATGAACGATGATACGATACATATAGCTTAAGTAGTGAAAGTGGAAAATGGTTGGCTCTACAGATGAAACATATAAGTGTATCGCTACGTGGGAGGATGTTATAGCTCTTTTCAATATTAAGATTGAAGATAGACAAGGACATTTCTACGACGATTCCATAATGATTGGCCATAAATCGTTTCTTGACTCTCAACAATTTCATTACACTTCGCGTGCAACACAGAGAACTTTTTTTTTTATATATTTTAGTTACAATCACTGATTGCATTATCAACATTAGCTGCAAATGATTTGGTAAATTTTCTAATATTTTTTGGAAACCAAACAACAATCCATTCTTCAGAAAACATCTCCATGGCAATAATATCAATAGATGATGTTGTAGCATTGAAAGCTCTCATATCTTTCAAAGATTTCCCAATAAAAATACATGGATCGATAATCGATGATTTTGCTGCAATGCTTTGATGTTTTAGAGCTTTAAAAAAAAAAGAAAAACAATTTTTATAGAAAGGATAGGAATGATGCAACAGAATGGGCGATTGGTGGCTCAAAAATTTTCAATCTTATTATTTGTTATTCAATGTTGCATCATCGCATATACTTCAATATGATATACTTAACAATCTACCCCACGCACTATTAGCCATACTTCAACTTAAAGTTTTATTTTCATTAAAAATTTGTAGCAAGATTAATGCATTGAGTAATACTTTAAAAGGAAGTGAATTAACGACCGAACATTTAATTCATTGAAAAAAATTTTCTTCACTAATTATAATAACAGTTCAATATAATCCAAAAAGAATTGATAAAAGATGATCACTATCTGAATAAAACCAGTAATAAAAAATACTCAGAAATATCAGCATCCATGTAATAATTAATCAGTCAGAAAACGAATTTAATAAGCAGGCATCTATCAAAATCAATCAGGCGTACAAGCAGTTCTTGACTCTCAAGTCAACTAAGAAATTAATTCCACACCGTTTCGCCTTGAAAAAATTGTTACGCACATCCATTGTTTTTTTATGGCTGACTTGATAACTAATGAACTGACGAAGTAAGATTAGAAAATCGAAAATTTTAAAATTTACGCAAGATTCTATAGTTTATTCGACGATAATAGAAGCGAACAATTTGAAATCAGTTTTCACTTAAAATGCACTAAAAATATAAGAGGTTGTTCGATCACTTTAAATCCCTATTTGTTTGTTCCTAGAATTTTCTTAAGTATCACTCACTGCAAAAGAAGCTTCTATATTTTAGAAAGGAAAAATTTCCTGTAAATGAGCAAAAAAGTTCAAGTAGTGACCATTGTATGACCAATGCTTATCGAGTATTTACGGGAAATGTTAGACCACTTCTAGTAATTACCAAATTTTGAAATTTGGATCTGACAAAAAATTCCAACTTATACTTTCTTTTTTTCCTTGTCATTTCTGTGCTAGAACAAACAGCGACACATTTTCGAAATATTGACCGCAGTGATAAAATAAGCTGATGTTTGATTTATTTGTAGAGAAAAAATTGCACACTGATTGAGAATATCTTTGAGCTGATGCCTAATTAACAACGTATTCTAATGTAATTTTTTATTTTCAGTTCAGGTCATGATTGATAATACTTATAATGAACCAAAAATCGTAGTTGTCTTCAGCAAACTGTAACAAGTAAGCTGATGACAAAGCTAGAAAAAAACAGGTAATTTAAAAAAACAAAATTGAATTAAAAATGTTCATTTAATTAGAATTCATTTAATTAAGAGTGTATTGAATTGTATTTTCAGTAAAAATTTTCATTCAACGAAAAATTCTCATAGGATAAAGAGAAAAAAAGAGAAAATATCAAAGTTTGATAAAGTTGCATCCAATATTAAATGCCAAAATTTGATAAAATTCATCCTTTAATCATTTAATGAAATGATAAATGGCAAGTGAAAGAATCAAAAAAGTGCCATGGTAGTTTCTTGATAAAGTAAACTTTATTCAGAAGAGGAAGGTGTAAGGGTTAAGACATTTGAATTCGTGCACAGCCATTTGAGGAAAAGATAAAAACGGTGCAAATCGTGAAGGTTTTATTGTCCCATTCAAAAATTTTGATAAATTCAAGTGATTATTTCATTACTTTTTCACTTCCATTTGTTTTCGCTTTTGTTTAATATGTTTTTTTATTGCTTTTAAAGCTAAAATCATAACACTTTTGCTTTTTTTTTATGGCAATGAAAATTGTTTTCTATTCAAAAATTTAAAATAAAAGACTTTCAAAAAATAATTCTTTGATTTTTTGTAAGTACAATTGAGCCATTAATTGGATAGTTGTACGAGAAAGTAAATGATTAAGTTCTGATAATTGGCATCAATATCATATCATTTAATATATCCATTAATTATATGACATCAGTAATTTCATTAAATCCTGGCAAATATAATAAATGATTAATTTCTAAAATAATTAGCTAATATCTTTCGGAAAGTGCCCGAAAGTTTAAACAATAATATGCAAATGCAAGCAAAAATGTAATCAATTTATGACGATGAACATTTGATTCAAAATTATCATTTATCAATGATATCGCAAATAAACCCACTTTTCCCGGCTACAAGCTTACTTCGGTGAAAGCAATACAGAATTAAAAATACTACAAAAAAGCATTCAGTAAATTGTTTTTATGATCTGTGAGAAAAATAAGCATTTGTGAGAAATACGAGCAACTCTTTGCTGGGATTTTGCAATTTATTCTCTTTCTCTTTCTCTCTTTTCTCTGTCCAATTTTTGAAATGTAAATTTTATGCATCGGTGATATATGATAATTTAATAGTAGAGAATACCCACTCATTGTGGGCAGAAGTTCGTATGAAGCTCTTCTATGCTTCATCAATTTGCTTGCTTTCGCTCCCAGGAATATCCATCCCAAAAAGTTGAGTGGGATGGACTGCCGTTTGGAAATGAGGTTACTGGTTCAAGAGTAGTTAATATGTGCTGTTGCTAAAGCTGTTGATGATGAAGGGGACACTAATGAAGCCTATCTTACTTCAAACTTCTCTTAGATGTATTCATACCTTCAAATCAAAGTAAAATAATTATATGGTCATGCATATGTTTGAGAGAAGAATCCAAGGATAAAATGATTGGCCTATTTCATATCTAATTTTGACCTATGCTTTGTTAAATCAGTTGTACGAAAATAAATTGTCTTTTTTTTTTTGGATAAGCATTTGATTATTCAATCAATAAATCAATAAAAATTGTTGTTTGTTTATAGCATCAAAATTTTTTAAATTTAACAATTGGTGGAATAAAAATTGCAGTATAGTAGTTGGCTTAATAATAAGTCCAATTAAATTTCGAATGGAAGAATTTAATCCTTGTCGTAACACAACAATTAAGCTGTGTAAATGATAGCATTACCACGATTCCCAGCTAATTTTCATGTACTATTAGGCTGTTAGGAAAATTTCGATTCAGTAAGATTTGGCTAATCGACTCTTCATTTTATCCATGAAAATTTATTTCTACAAATAGAAAATTTACTCAAAAAAAGATTGATTTGAACAAGCCGTATCATTAATATTGCAGAAATGATGAAGCATTTTTTTAAAATATAACACTAAAGCGCTATTGTTATTAAATTTAACAACTGGAAGAGTTGTTTTCAATAAGCAATAATTTTTTTAATAGTCATTGTTTCATATTCGACTATTCAAATCTTGTTGGATTGAAATTTTCCTAGAAGTCTATGATATGAAAATTAGTTAGAAAAGTGGTATGTCTACACAACTTAATTGATGCGTCACGATTACAATTAAATTCTTTCATTCGAAATTTAATTGGACTCATGTAAAGTTTTCTAAGCAAGCTACTTCAATCAAACTTCTATTGTTAATAAATCCAACAACAACAGCAATCAACTCTGTTGAGTATTCCAACTTCATTAATTTTAAAACTATCTACTTTTATTTACATTCATTGGGGACATTAAAAAGGAAGAAGTTTTAATTTTCTCTCTGATGATATGATAAAAGTTTTATGCAAAAAGTTGGTTGAATAAAAAAAAGAAATTCTCGAAATTGGTTAAGTAATGTTTTATAGCTTGAAATAGCTCAATTACACCAGTGATGAAAAGAAGTTCCATTTTTTCCCATCTTCCAATGAAATTATTTTCTGGCATGCAAGCAAATAAAAGCACTTTCGGACATTCCATTGATAACACTTTATCCTAAGATTACATTATTACTGATAATTGTATTATCAGAAATAATATAATTATCTATTATAATTTGTGTAATGATTTTATAAAAATCTACTTAAATTTGAGCTGTTGGAAAATAGAAGCTTTGAAAATATAATGAAAGTAAACTTTCTCCAACAAACTTCCTATGAGCATTTTAAGCCCTAATAGAACTAATAAAAGATTTTTAAAGTTATAAGTATCTAAATTAAGAATAAAATGAATTTTTCCGACAGCTTTTTCAATCACTTTAAGCAATTGTAATATGTTGCAAATTTCAATTGCTACTAAATATGGACCGCAGTGATCATGAAGCGGTCAGCAGGAAATAGCGGTAGATGTTTCCTTTTTATCCAATAAATCATTGAAAGTTTTGATTAATATTAACTTACAAATTGATAGGATTTGTTATTTATGCCCGTGTAGTTCTTGCCACAAATTAAAAAGTCCATGTACAAGAGAAAGTTAGGAGCCGCTAATCGAGAAAAAACTATCATTATTACTTCAAAATGAAATAAATTTTTCTATAAATTTTTCATAAAAGTAAACAAAATAGATATTGTTTGCAGTAATAGCAATGGGATGGGATTTTAATTAGGAATGAATTTCGGTCTTCTTTTGAACTGATAGTGCAAAAGGTAACTAGCAAGAGCTCTTGTTATCAAGGCTCAAAAGTTATTCGGAACAAATTTAAATTGATAACAAAAATTTAAAAAAAGGAAGCTCAGTTAGATTTGTCCAATGAATTAATATGTTTTTCTTTTCCTTTCATCGTTGAAATCTGAATAGAAGAATTCTTGCAAAATGAAGAAATATAAAAATTCTTTCCAATTTCTATGGTATCTCTCGAATAGTTTCCTGCTTATACATTCTTTTGGCATTATGAAGAAATCATTCAGTTATTTGAATTTGAATGAATGTATTTCGGATTTCTGCCACATAAATTGGGACAGCGTTAAAATGATATTTATCGAATTTAATCCCAATTTCATTCAATTCATGCCTATTAATAAATAGAGACGTTTACTCTTACATACAAATTTTTAATATATTCAAATAGATATATTCACCAAATATATAATACACTATCCAAATATTTGAATATGTATGTCTATGTAAGTCCATTTTTCTGTGTGAATGTCTGTATATAAATTGTTTGTTTATTCTTAGTAACAAACTTTGTTTTCTTAAGTTATCACAATAATCTTTTTGTAGACATTGATTTCTTGTCATAAATTACCAGACTTTATCATTAACATCCGTCATTAAAAATTAATTTTTCCGAGATTAATATTATCCATTAAATTTTGGAATTTTTTAAAATTTTTGTTCAGAAATAAATTTTTTACTATAATTTTAAATGTTGACCTTATTATATTAGATTAAGAACTTTCTCTACTTGAAGCGCTACGTATAAAATTTTAATATTATTTATAAATTTAACTTCCATATCGTGATTCTTCTCGAAATTCTCGAATTTTTCAATTGACAGCTGTTTCATAGCAACTCTTAAAAATTTCTCAAATTCTACCTTAATTTAAACAAATTGTGCTGCTGACTGCTCTTTAATCTATGCAAACTTTTTTCCGTGATTCAGGAAATAAATTGGGACTATTTGAAAGAAAAATACACTATGAGAAAGGAATCCTTTTTAAAAAGGAATTCAATTTTTTTTTTACTTTTTTGTACTTAAAATGAAACTTTAAGCAATGGAACTAAAAGAAACGGTGAGTAAGCAATTAATTCATTTCATAAAATAAAGTTTTTTTTGATAATTCTATTATAATTCGTGGATGAGTTATGTCGAAGAAATTGCAACAGAAACTTAAAAGAAAAGATTTTATAAGAGAGGGAGATTTTATATCGCAAAGTAATAGATAATTTATTTTTTTAAAACGCAAGCTTTACATAGCTGTCACAACGATATCGCCTGTGCACATTTCTGTAAAATTTCTCTGTACTTCCTTTATATCTTTGTGCTCTGTAAAAGTTCTTCTTCCAGCAATTATTTCAAATTCCACTTCTCTGAATCCATTTCCCTTTTAGAGCGGTGAAAGTATTTTTCATTTAAAATTGTTAAAACTTTTTTTAAAAAAAGTTAAAAAAAATTAAGCTTTTCTAAAATTTAAAAATGAATGAAAAAGGAAGCGTCTAGCATTTTCTTTCAAGAAAATCTTTGAAATAATTGGTAATAAGGAATTTGCGTTTTTTTCCTTGCATATTTATTCCAAAATTTCCAATTGTTTACTTTTTGATGCCACAGTTTTTTTTCATCGACTTCTCTAAGTCAATTTAATTGTTCTAAAAGGTTAATTTAGGTTTCTTGATAATATTCTTATTCACAATTAAATTTCAATTTCATTTCCGAAAGCGAAAATCTTTTCAGGAAAATCTTTTAAGTTTTTCTTTAATTGACTTTGCAAAAATACATTTAAGAATACAACTAATGTTTCAAAAAGGATTGCTCCTTTCATCTTTTTGTAATTTGGTTTCGAATTTTCATTTCGTAAAAGATAATTGGTTTGCACATCAAACGTATTGTCAATTTGTTCATTTTGAAAAACTTCCTTTAAAATTTCAATCGTAAGTAAAAATGGATTCTGTTAGTAATTGATTTTATGGTCGAATTATCCATTGTACTGTAATGGAAATTAGAATTGAGGACAGTTGCCTATTTCTTGGGCTATTGGCGCAAATGAAAATATTACGACGCTTAATATGTCATTTTAATTTCATCTTAATTCATATTTATGGCAATAAGAGTGATGGATTCATTTGTGTTTTAATTTGATCGAATTCTTGACAACTCTTTTGTCGTGAAACTGTCATTGATTTCTTCCAAACATTGCGCCAATTTATTCTAAAATTGATGAAATATCGTTTATTCATTTTTGTGAAAATAACAAAACAATCAATTAGTTGCCAACCTTACCTCATATCATTTTTTTTAACTTTCCGATCCTTCCTTATACGATTTTTGTTTTAAATGTTCACTCAACCTGCCCATTAAAATTGAAAATAACTTTTACAACTGCCAGGCACACATTTTATCACTTTGATTGTTCTGCATACCACTCTCTCGACATTATAAATTTATCATTTGAAGCAAAAATTTGAATGAATAACAGAACTTATTTTCCTTTTTTGTTACTAGTATGGTAATATAAGTGAAAAGATAAGGATTCTGGCTTCATATCTTGACTTATACTGCTATTTTAACCAAGCACAGATATGACAATGAAATCTTTTCAATGATTTGATATAATTTCAAGCTTAAATAACTTCAGGCTAATAATTTTAGGTTTCAATTTTATTTTTTTCGTTTTCTATTGTACTATTATTTCTACTTCAGCCTATTTGTGTTTCTCACCTTGACCGTGATGATCGCATGGTTTTATATCGGAGTGGTATTTATAAAAATTTCTGCTTCATCAGCTTTCGAAGTACTCAACAGAAGTGGTTCTTGTTTAATATTTTAGCTACTTCAAAATTGACTTTTCATTATGAAATGTCAAAATGATTTGACTTTGCTTTATTGAAAGTAATACAATCTTTGCTCTTTGAAAACCTTTCAGTATCCTTCAATTCTAACTAATTAAAACTTAATTGTTCATGTTAACTGGGAATCATTTTATGTGAACTCAGTGATAGACAAAATGGAAGTAAATTTTTCGAAAATAATTCAAGTAACACTTGCATATGTTGCTCAAAATCAATTTTTTTTTTTCTCGAAATGCAGTATTTTTTAGTAATGCAACAAATTTACATATATTTCACAGCACACTATGCTCATGGTATATCGCGGTACTTCGTACTTACATTTTTGAAAAGCATAGTAAATAAGACGAATATGAAGTGCACTCGAATTGACTTTTTAATTACTTCGAACCACTTATCTTAATGGACAATGTGACTACAATATATAATTACCTTGGGAAATAATTTTAATTGAAATCCAATATGGATCTTGCCATTGATCATTCTCGATCTATTCTTCTCTCGTCTTTTCAATTTCTATCGCTTTTATACTTCTTCTAAGAAAACTTAAAAGAAGAAATTCTCGATTTATCCATTTATAAATATAATATTTGCAATCAATACATTGATTTCAGAGTAAACAATCAAAATTTAAGCTCAAATATTTTTTTTTTATCATTTTCTATCTTTTTGTCATTACACACCTTCTTGGCATTTCCATACTTTTATCATTCCGTATCTTTTTATCAATTCATAACTTTTCACGTTTTGGCCATATTTGAGTAGTTATAACTGTGTTAATAACTAAAATACTGTTTAAATGTATGTAAGTGTTGCCATTTAAATAATAAACGAATCTGAGCATTCTTAATGTATAATTCCGATGTGTATAATTATATCACTTGGGAAAGGAGAAATGTCATTAAGTTTTACATTTTTATTTTCATAGAATAGTTTTGCAAGAATCCAAGAATATAATTAATTTAACAAAAAAATGGATCAAGGATGCTGTCAATAGTGAATGGAATAGTTCAATTGATTTGGCAATTTTTTTCCTGTTTATTGAATTGCTTGTTATTTGATCTGAATTTTAATTAGAGATCAGACATTTATGGGAATATTTCCATCTGACAGTATTATAGGTTATTCGGATCAGATTTCGGATGAAATACGATACAAAATTACTGGATTTACTTTTCACTTTTACTTTTACTGGATTACTTTTCGCTTCATTAACATTAGTACTACTTAATGAAGGCTTTGTTGAAATTAAAATATTACTGAATATTTCTACTATATTTCTTTCTTTATATAATATTATAATGCTGAATAAAGTGAAAGTAATATCAAAGTGATAGTGCAGAAATTTTTATTCATTTCACTGCAATTGTTGAGTCATATCGAAGATAGGATGAGAAAAATAACAGATCTATTGAAGTAAACTGACTGTGCTTTGCTTCTCCTTCCATGAACGCTCTTCAATGCTACAGTATTTTTTTTTTTATAATTTATCGAAATAACTGTTTAAATTTTTAATTTCTAGTTGTTTGTGCTCCTTTATCATTCTTATTGACTAGAAAAGATATAGACTGATCTTGGATTGCAAAATATCTTATGAACTCTATGGATAAGAAATTTAATATAAACAAAGGACATTTAAAACAGAAATAGGTTTATAT
>JARVGP010000958.1:0-25397 GCA_029876185.1 Mansonella ozzardi | reverse complement strand
TATCTATCTATCTATCTATCTATCTATCTATCTATCTATATATATATATATAGAGAGAGAGAGAGAAAGGTTTTATAAAAGCAGAAATTATTTTTATCTATAAAAGCTGAAACAGGCCCGCGGCTTTTACAACGAGATCATTTCTGGTTATCAGCAAAAAGAAAATCAACCTTCCTGTCAGTGGCCTACCTTCTCTTATAGACGGTTTCAATCCAGTTTTAAAAAGATTGGCGATTCTGTTAATTAAAATATCAGGCGTTCCCATATATATGTATAATATGGGAGGATAAACGTGTGTTTTTTTAATTAGTGGATATGTTTCGTGGGATTTTTTATTTGCAAGAAAACTCTGGTAGTTGTGAGTAAGGTATGATTTAGATGGTCAGTCAAAGTCATTCCGTCCAAATTGCGTCCTCGCTTTCGGAGCGACTTATAGTTTTTATATTTTCAGTTTTTTTGTTAGTTGATGTCGAAAGATGAAACTTTCACCAACATTTTCAATTACCATAAATCCTGTAGGGGATAAATATCGTATTTTTTTAAAAATATCTAGAGCTAATGAATTTTTCGTTGTGTTCTATTATCTAGTAGTGAAGTTATTTTAAATGATATATTTCAAGAATTTTCCTATAACATTTTTGAGCAGTTTTTCGAAGCGTTGATGTTTAAGGAAGTATCTTTGTTCAGGTTTCAAGTGCCAAGAATGATGTCTGAGTTAGTTGGATTTTGAATTTATGGAAAAGTGCATTTAACTGTGTTTGCATTTGTCCCCACTTTGTTCGCCCCTGTTGTTGTCATCGCTGAGCGACATCATTTTTAAACAATATAAAAATGGAATTCTCTCTTCGTTCTGTCCCTGCTTTCTGTCATTGTTGAGCGACATCATTTTTTAACAGATAAGTTGAGTGGGATTTTCTGCAATGAGCTTTTTTCAATTTCTGTTAAACAATCACACAAGTAAGCGTTTTAATTGTTACATGAATATGTTAGTCATTAAAAAGTCACAGATTGACGATGAAATTATCTGTCAGCATAACTATGTGTATTGAATTTTCGCATTTCTTTGCTTCATTGTTTTTCCATTGATTAAAGCTCAAATTTCACTTTTGCCTTCATTTTTCATTTCGGTATCTGAGACGCAATACAATGTACTGGCGATCAGTTCATTCTGACAAAGTAACCATTGTTGCATGATGGAGTGAATTTCCATTGTTTTTGGATTTGTTACTCGTTTCATGGGCATAGAAGTTTTGAACAATGTATCTGTTAATTATGATTTGAATAGGGCTCAAAAATCCTACAATTTACAGAGGGAAAGGGATTGCCGAAGTGAATCCAAGTTTGTACAGCTTCTTTGTTTCCTTTCTAGGGGATCCTTTCAAACATCTTAGGCTGGGTAAGCCTTTTTTATTAACAGTTGTCGAGTTGCACAGATATTTAAACAGAGTTTGCTACTTTTAAATCAATTGAAACTGCAGAATTGATCTCCGGACTATCTTCATGGGATTAAATGCTCGTTGCATCAAGTACCAATGTAGTGAAAAAAAGTTTCGCCCTGACTTCTCCCCGAGCCTAAGATCGAAGACGAGGTCTGCTTTTTGCTTAGCAGTTTCAGTTCTTTGAATCGGGGACAGAATGTGGCACAATTATATTTTTTGTTCGCTGAACATCAAGAGAGAATTGCGTAACAAAAAAAGTGGTAATATGCTTTATCGCGCAAATTTGTTTCTACAGTTCCCTAATTCAAATATAAGAATTGCAAATTTAGTCAAAGTCGATGATAGAACTGCAGGAAACATATCACAAACTGAAGTATGAAAGCCTTTTACCTTGTCATTCCACAAATCATCTTTTTCTATCAGCACATTCACTACGATTGCATCATCAATCAGCTTGCCAACTGTCATAATAAAACTAAAAAGCACAATAACATTTAAGGTTATGCCCATGAGGTAAAGAGCTACTATTCCAACAAGAAAGGATCCAGGTATTGAAAGTGTCACAAGAATATCCGTCCTTGTACCAATAGAAAGTATTATTATGAATTTATATTTTTCAGTTTACTTCAAGAAATTGTGAGGAATGAGTGTTTTTTATCCAGAAGAAATAGCTACTCAGAACTTATTTTCTGATCTTTCTTTCCCTTCTCGAATTGAGGCGGAATGATTCCTTGCTTTTCTTTCATTAATTTAGAAAAATTGACGAGTTACTTTAATTTCTGATTGATGTATGTCTTTTATGCATAGTATTCTCTAATTAAGCACTTTGAATACAGGAAAATCCATTTCACAAGAATATTTTGGATTAAATTCTCGATTGAGTTTATACGCTTTTCCGTCGAATTAGGTCTTTAAATTTCACCGGAATTAGCTATGCTGGATTATGTGTAAAACATTATAAATATATTAAAAGTCATCAGTGGCGAAAACTTGTCTCCATCGAAATGGCTGATATCATTGCTTTTTAAGACAGCTGCAACGGCGGAACCACGCAACTAGGAAAGGCATTATCAAATCAGCGACAAGCTAACTTATGCTCACCTCCAACTAACCAACCTGACTGGACAACCTTTCAAAACAATCCAGGAATGCAACATTATTGATTGAATTGTAATGTATAAATCTTTCGACAGAATGCTAATTGTGCTCCATTTCACATTAAACACATTGAATGAAAACACGCTATAGAATGGATAGAAATTATTGATAGACGGGAAATTTTTTAGTTTGTTAGTATTGATGCATGAAGTACCAATATAAGCAGCAAAGCGATAAATTAACACATTAGTCCATGTGAACGTAGAGAAAATTTGAATCATTTTTCTATTACATAATTTTCATAAAGATTCATCTAGATTTCAGTCTTAATTTCTCACGTTTCATTCTACTTTTTACTAATTGCTGATTCTTATTTTGTTAACAACTTCGTTTAATCTTAAAGTTTTTGTTCCACGTTTTATAGAAAAAGTTAACTTTCGTGAGAATTCACTTCCAGTAAAAACGTCATCATTTGATAATTCTGGTTATCTATGAACTTTTATTTCATAAACAAAACGCTACAGGCAATTACTGTAAGATTATTTACTTTTAAAACTGTAATGTCCAGGACAAAAGTTGCAATTTTGAAAAGTTAGGTGTATTTTGCTTAATCTCCTGATCTCATGCAATAACAAGAGAATACATATCGCAAGTGTTTGAAATAAGTCGAGAAATGTACTTTCCAAATACTGTGGAATAATGCCTAACTAAACTGTAATGAAATAACACTTTTCTCTAAAAAATATTGCAGCGGCAATCTCCTGCTCAAAGACAACAACTATCAATGACTATTTTTTAGCATCATTAAAACCATATTTTGCAATATATCAGTTTGTGACCATTTAAGTTTGTATGTAGATTCCTAACTTTAAATGAATTGCGAACACTCGAAAACTAGTGAGTTGAATGTTGAATTGAACAGTTAGAAGTAAGAATTATTATAATTTACAATTAAATATTACTTACGAATCAACAATTTGTCCGCTTCGAAATTCGGCAGCCAGACTTTCTGATTCTAACTGCTCAGATCCAGTTCTTTATCACAAAGTTGAGTGTACCCTAGCTTGTCGTTTTGAGGTAGAAGGCTTCAATTGCAACTACCAAAAATAAGACGGCTTTTTGACCTTCTGCCAATTTTTTGGATATGTTCACGAAACAGGGGATTTTCCTTTTATAGCAGTATCATAAAGTTCTTTGAAACTACAATGGTATTCTCTGCACCTCGGAATGTGATGTCTGTATCAATTTAATATTTTTCAGACATTCACCTTCGGCTACCTGCAGTTGTTGACCTTGATTAGCAATAATTTCCACAATGTCCTGAAAAGATGATGAAAGAGTTGACTTTTTTCTTCAATCTTTAAAGGAAGTCATAATTATTCACTGTTCTTTGTACAGATTGTGAAAAAAAGAAACAATGATAAATAAAAATTGTCTTTTTTTCTTTTTTTAAGTTATGCTTCAAAAAAGACAGATTTTCAAAACTGAGGAAAATCAAAATCATTAACGCGACAACTGTTGCTTTAAAATGTTAAGAAGAATCAGATTGTTCGGTATCAGGACATCCTGATGTAGGCCAACAATTATTTCGATTGTCGGCGATTCGAACCATTTACAATTCAAATAATATGTAAAACAAGTCTCGATGCATCATTCTACTGCTCGTACACTACGATAAGCTGTCCAACTGAGACTATGGGTCTTTCCAAAAGCAAATGGCAAATAATTGAAACCATCTGTTGCACTGTCGGTTCGAACGACTAGCATGACTGATGTCAATACTGCTAGTTTTTAAAGCTTGCATTTCATACGTTAAAAGAATCGCACAACAAACAACTGAGAAAAACTTACTTTCAGCACCACATGTTGTCCGAAATATATGTCACCCTCAACTTTTAACTGTTTCAGTTGTCGTAACCGTGGAATCTCACTAAAACGTTTTCGAAATTCGGAAACCTTGCTGAAATGCCTCGACAACTTAATGATTGGAGCTTTGTCTTTCCTGATAAGCTGCAGCGAGAAGTTTTCGGTTACTTCATATAAATCACTCATAATTGCAAGTAGGTCCTCGGTATTCTTAACAGGAAGGAAACGAGAGCGGGGCACTCGAATACCTGGAAAAGTTCTTATTATACTATTGAAAGCGAAATTTCATCTTAATCATTGGTCCTAGTATTGAACCGCGCATATTGCTTTAAGCCACAAAGTGTTTCTGTTAATACTATCACGCATGACTTAAAGCACGAGATAACACATGACTTTGTCTTGATCAAATACGGTAACATAAAGTCGTTGAAGAAGGTACAACGTCGAAAGTTCAAATAAGAACAGTATACTCACTTCTTATCTACTATACTTGTAATGAATATGGCTGAAAAGGGAATAATGATCTAGTATTGAACTCAACAATTCTACTGCAGATAATAGCTTTAGTGAAACAGCAGAAGGACTATATACGTACTCAAAACTTTATCGAAATTTCGAATGGCACCACCCACTGATGTTTCCAGTTGATGGACAAGCTCACCGTTACTGAGAATCTGTAAAAATCATAAGCTTAATTACTGATGACACTGAAAAGCTGGTCGTTTCACTCCTCATTATAAGGTTTAGTCATTACGTACGTTGGTGGCTTGTAATCAACAATATTTTCTTTACACATAGTTATCATCTATATCGATATCATCTATACATCTTTCTATCTATATGGTATATATATATATATACCACGAGCTAATTAAGATGCTCGCTGTTAGGCCTTTTTGACCTTAACTGGCCAATGATTGACAGCTTTTCTATTTTTCTGAACTCTCGATAAATGTACAGCACAGCATTTCAATTATGCCTAATCATTGATAATTCCACCCGCAAGAATAAGACGGAGTAAAATTTGGTAAGAGATTTGGACTCATTTCATGGCAAATGGTTCTGCCTTAGCTATCCGAGTCCAAACAATGATCAACTTCAGTGGAAAAGTAAACTTGCAGAATAAAGACTCTTCCAATGTTTAATAGACATTCACAAAGAAAAACCGCAGAAATATTCGACAAGATGCTTGTCAAATATCAAGGCAGGCCTGGGAAAAATCTCTGATACCTTTTTGTTGACAATAATTTCCATTTTCATTTCAGCCAATTTCTTTTTTACGGCTCGCAGATTAACCCAAATATTGTTGGTATTAAAAATCCTGGAACTTTTTGTATTTCGATTCAGGGATATCTCAATATAATATAATGATACAGAAAGAATAAAATAAACGAATAAAGGAAGTGAGAGATTAATTAAAAACAGTGCAAGCGAGCAGATTAATAAATCCTGTACAGATATGTATAATGCATATACTTGAAAATGTCAGTTGAGCAGAAGTCATCAATACAATCTTTGGGGACTTGTGGCATTTCCAAATGCATAATATGTCCATTTATCTCAATCAAAGTACCTCCCTAAAAAGGTTGTTTAAAGCGGACTGGTAGTTTGAGGTAATAAACGGTATATAACCAAAAAGTCAATTGATACATATTGCAAAATCATAAGATCGCTAAAATCAATCGCTAGTTAAACACCTCCAATTAAAAAAAAAGAAGTGAAGAATAGAAATTCTCAAAAGTCAACAAATGACAAACCTTTTTATCGACTTCCGTTTTTTCGGTGCATTCCATAATATATTCCAAATCGCCTTCTAGCATAAGTTTAGCAATTCGCAAATCAATTGTTGCACCAGTATTATCAATATTTGAGATGAAACATATGTCGCGTCCCTGAGCAAGTAAATCATCCAAAACACCCGTAAACTGCATCGATTTGAAAATATTTCCATGACCTGGTGGATACCATCTGAAAATGTTATGTTACAGAAGATTTAGTTAACTATACTTAAAAATTTAATAGTCAACTTCTAATTTAAGTTTTCAACTATAACGAACTCTTACCAATCGAACAAATCCCATGGTCTTAGGAATAGTTCGAAAAATCTCATAAATGAAAAAAGTGTCATTTTCATTATTTATAAGTGATATTTTTGTTTTTATAATAAAGAAATTCCGATTTCTTTCTCGTCTATGCATTATCATCTGATATTTTTCTATTAGTTCACTACATCCAAAATAAAATCTAAACATTCAGAAATCATTTAGTAATTGATATAACTTAGATTTTTCAATGGTGACGCAAAACAACCTGAAATATAAATTATAACGTATTAAAATCTTAAATGAGACTTTGTGTTGTAATCATTGTTTTTTATCTCCAATAGTAAGAAGCACTGGGCGATGAACAAAAAATATCAGTGAAATGATCCTTTACCCTTCAATGTTTTCACCGCCATCCCTGAAAGGAACAGGCATTGAATTTTCCACTAAAATCCTTGGACATTTGCTTTGCAGAAATGTTTTTACATTTAGCTTGCGGTCAGCCAAATATTCGCAGATTGCTTTTTCAGTATTGAAACTATTCATTAAAATTAATGGCACTGAACTGTTGTTCCGCTCATTAAAAAGCTGTAAAAATCAAATTAGGGACAGTTTTCTTTAAAGCAAGAAAAGTTGAGAAAAAAAGTGAGAAAGTTAGAGTCAATAATCAAAGACAGCAATTGGGCTTTATTTGTACAAAAATCTGAAAGAAATCTAAATTAAATGATTTAATGAATTGTATGTTTGAAATTTCGAATTTCTTTCACGTCCTCTTTAAAAAGATCAATTTCCAGTTCTGCTATTTGATTGAAATGTTACCTGTACATGACCAATAGCAAAATCGAGGAATGTAAGTCCTCTGCGTAACTCGATTAGTGACTTTGGCCCATCACAACCCATTGTTGTTCCTAGACCCCCATTTAGTTTTACAACTGACAAATGTTTTATGATCTTGTCCTGTTCATACTTTCCTGAACAATGTGATAACGATTCATAATCTTTTTGAAATTTCAAGCTTAATGGTTTCATCTTGGACCAGTCGATAGTAGTGGGTTCGCTGAGATATTGCTCGAACAAGGACAAGAATACTTCTGCATCGAATTGGGTACGCTATAAATAGAAATATGAAAAACTACACAAAATGGATCAGAATTCAACGTAAGTTGAAAGATGAAGCGTAAACAACGTACTTCATTGTTAACAAAAGACTGCTTGAGTTGTTCGCCAATATTTTTGAGCAATTTGTGAGCTTCATCATTCCAACACTGATTCATTTCTCGGGAAGATATCTTGTAAAAACTACAAAATATTAACAAATATGGATAATGAAAAGAATTTTAAAAAAGACTTCGAATAAAGTGAACGGAAACACAAATCCTCGACGAAAGTTTGGCACTAATATTAAAGAAGAGATGAAGGCATAAAAAGAATGCGCAAGGTCATCGAATGCACTGACAACAAAGACTGTAGTACCAATGGCCGTATGACAAATCGTAGTACTGCACTGCCAACTTCTTTCATCTTCTATTGGAAACTTCCTCTACTCTTTTCTATGTGTCTTTTTCGAATGAGTTGTGTAAAAATTCCTTATCAAAAATTTAACAGTGCTATCCATAAAAAGTACGAAGATCAAAATTTAAGCAGCTGATGAAAAAGTAATATGATACTGTTATCTGTACATTTTACATTGAAGTATCTGTAACCGTATGTGCATGCGTACCATATTTTTCTTTTTGATGTAACTAAATCCACTGCAAAATTAACAACATTTCTTTGATGGGCCATGTATCTTCGACCAGAATTACCCACACATTTAAACCAAACACAATGCATCTAATAGAGCAAACCGAAATTATAGAGAATGTTTTGCAACCAGAAGCGATTATTACTACCAAATTTTATTTTCAGATTCCAACATATTCAACATAACCAAGGAACACACCATGACAAATCAAGTAATCTGCTACAATCAGTTCCATGATTATTAAACCTGACTATAAAAAAAGAAACTATTTCGGTTACCTTTCAAAATTCGCTGCAACAAATTGCTTTGCAAAAATTTATGTGAACTTTTGATCGTTCGAAAAACAGATCATAACTAATCTTACACTTATTTAAGTAACTTAAACAACAAACAACATGAAAACAATCTTATCATCGATATATCGCACAAATTAACCGCTGTACTTACAAAGCAATATTACAAAGAAAAAATTTAAAAGTAAGAAACTGTATTTTTTAAACGCTTTCTAAAGGAATACAGAATGTTTATAGTTCCGGTTTTGAATGAAATAAATAACTACATGTTGCTTTGTCCCGTAACATGAATGAATCAATCTTTATTGCTAAATATGCTGAACACGGTCTTCTTTGAATCAAGCAGCTCTTTGGCCCACTCGAGATCAATCACTGTGATATCACTAAATGAAAACAAGAATTGTTGCTAAATCAAAAACTTGTTAAGAATATTCAAAAAAATTCTACAGAAATGCAAAAAAAGAAAAAATTTAATAAATGAAACAGTTTTTAAATACTTGCTTTTCATTCCGAGAGAAGAAGAGAAACAAGACAACTTTGAAACACTATTTCAGTATGCCACAAAGAAAAACAAAAAAACTTGCCGGGCGTATAATTCATTTGTTCGAACAAGATCTGTGAAGATAAAGGCCGATGGCCGCGAACGAGACAAACAGGAGGAAGGATGAATTTTTAGTAAAGTTTCAGGAGATATTAATAAACTGTAACGATCCTGCGATCTCTCATATGCACAAGCATTCATGAAAAGAGCCTGGCAGAGGGTTTTTCTGAAAGAATGATATTCAGCAAAACCGTGCTTCATTAAATTTTCAACTTCATTCAATATCCAGAGATGCTCCTTCATTTAATCTTTTCCTTTCTTCCTTTTTTCTTCTCTACTTTTTAAACACAATTTTCTCGGTCAACCAATTAACTAATGTATTCATCTTTTCTTGAACTTGACAGTAACTTCCATGCAATTAATACCTGACTTTATCAGTATCATTACCACACGAACGGAAAACCAGTGAATTTTTTGAGCAAATATCCCGCAACTGTCTTCGAATTTTGAAAACAGTATTAAGTAATCGTTGGTGAACATGATTAACTTCGCACCATTCCTTAATGAATATTTATAAACGCTTTCGGGATGATAACAAAAAGCAGAACAATAACACCAGATATGATCTGAAAGATACATAAAGTCAAAGTATACCGCTCTTTCCATTAACATATAGATTTTACTAAAAACTTATCCCAAGTGTTGGAGAAAGTGTATATAACATAATGGAAAAATTAAATGTCAAATCATCTAAATATATATATAAATTACTATGATGAAGTGAAGACTTGACATAGGATAACACTAAAAAAAGGAAAACTATAAGATATAAATTACCTCTAATTTCTTCTCTTTCCGAGCTAAACGATATCCTCGATAAACGTTTAGTAAGGTGCAATGATCACCTTCGGGTGCTTCAAATTTACGCTTCGATAAATTTGTTTGCTCGCGACTCATTGCTGAACTAACAAAAACAGAATCAGTAGATATAAATGCCACGATTGTTAGAACTTCCTCCAAACATTCATTCTGTGAAGCTGCTATTAAAGCACTGCAAGTCAACAACATTAAGTTTCGAAACGGAGGAAAAGTAGGACAGTAAATTTGAAAAAGGATTAACAAATTTTTAAAACTCCGAATAATTACCAACGACTAAAGCACTTACCGTGCAAACGCTGGATCAACTGGGAATGACGATAACCTTGTACCCATTTCAGTAAGTTGCAATCTGCCTTTTTTATCAGGTTTCTTTACCGCATCCAGTAAGCGAAGATGTTTTTCAGCAGCTACCAGCCCTTCCTTTTTTGGATTTGAAATCAAAGCCAAAGAGTTTATTCGTCGCAAACCAATACGCAACAGTTCGAGCAATACCTGGAATGGACAATTTAGTGCAAATTACATATCTAAATTCATGTAAAACTTTTTTTGCTCCTAATACTAAGTCCTTTCGGCATTAAGAGACAGTTCCTAATTGAAGTTAGGCTTTCTATCATTAATCGCATGAATCGATTTAATTGATAAAAACGAGAAAAACGAACTGAGCCGAAGTTCTTAACAACATTCTTTTTTTTTTTTTTTTTTGCTAAATTTTACCATCGCTAAATTGCATCGTAGAATTTCCGGAACTGTCATTTTGGATAATGAATGAAAATGTTTTTCCGAATATAGCCGGTAGCATTTTCCCGGCGCTTCACGTCCAGCACGACCGGCTCGCTGCGTCGCTGACGACTGTGAAATATTTTCCACACAAAGAATATCGATATGACGATCAGGAAGAAAGGTTCTAAATATCTATCGGACATGTCATTGAAATAATTTTACCTCAAATGACTTCTAATAATAAACAAAAACGTCGGCTGGGTTTAAATTAATAAATCTGAGAACAATCAGGACTAGAAGAAAACTGATATGAATTCTTCAGAATTTAATTCAGCTTTAATTAAATATATGTATATCTCAAAAATGCTCGGAGATAATTTTACTTTTTCTCTAACTGCATACACGCTTCTTAAACCATCAAATAATAATGATTTTTCATTGAAGCAAACGTAAGGACTATGATAAAAATAAAACGACTCAATTAAGGCTTACTTCACTTTTATTTTTCCACTGTCAACAATAATCCGTACGCCAGGTATAGTGATGGATGTTTCCGCTATATTCGTTGCGAAAATAATTTTTCGTGTATGCTGAAAGCACTTACAAAATTCAATTTTCTTTCATTCCACCATTAACAGTATAAGCTATTTAAAATGTTGATATAATGAACTGGCCTCTGGCAATTAACGAACGAACTCATATTAGTATAAGTTAAATCAAGAAATATATAAAGGTTTTGCCAAGGGCTATAAAATACTGTAACTAGCCATGAAGTCAAAATTCAAAGTAATTATTTCATATTCGTTAATTATACTATAGCTGAAAGGAATCTAAATTAAAAAATCAATTTTACTAATCTGAAAAGCTTACTGGTACATTAACTGGTTCAAAAACCCGCATTTGTGCAGATGGTGAAAGACCGGCATAGAGTGGTAGGGCTACCAAACCACCACTTAGAAGTTTCGAAGCTTCTTGCACTTTCTTGCAAGCTATTTCAATTTCTTCCTGTCCAGTTAAGAATGCTAATACATCGGAACTGAAAAACCAGAACGCTTTCAGGAAAATTCCGATCTTAAAATTAAACAGCGCATAAAAAGTAGAGAGTAAGGATAAAGAATTTATTACACAAAATATTGTTTCGTTTATCTCCATTTCGGTAAGAAAATTCACTGGTATAATAAATTTTCAAGAAATCACTTGGACCTCAGCAAAAGAATTCACCTCAGTGGTTCAGTTCGATGGATTTGCAAAACCGTTGTCAAAACATTAAATACATAATCAGCATCTTTTTTATCCAATGAGTTTGCATAGAAAATCTGCAGAAAACGCACATCATATATGCAAAAAAGAGAAAAATTTCTACTCAAAATATTTCTACGCTATGAAATTATTTTATTTACGATGAGAAATGAATTTGATATAATATCCCTTACCTGCTTATTTTTACATGCTGCGGGTCACATTTTCTAACTTTTCAAATAGTGATTGAAGATCAGTTTTCATCATATAGAATTTTAGATAAAACATGAATCCTCATAATTTAATAACGCGAATCAATTTATTACCTCGACTGGATACGTCCTTCCTTGTACTATATACACTGGTGCATTGTCAAAATACTCCGAAAAAACATTAGTTTCCAAAGTGGCCGACATAATAACAATCTAAAATTAGGGTATCATATTTGAATGCTTTCAAAAATTTTGAGATAAATTACCTTTAACTACAAATGACAAAATATGCCAACAGTGAATAAAAAAATAAATTAACAACATAACTTCAGTGGATTCGATGTACCTAACCGCTGCTTATAACAAAGTTTTAACAAATATAACAAGACATCAGTGTGAACAGAACGTTCATGAGCTTCATCGACAATTACAATAGAATAATGTGTGAGTAATGAATCATAAATTGTCTCGCGCAAAAATATACCATCAGTGCCGTAAACAATTTTTGTTTCATTACTTATAGTATTTTCGAACCTCACCTTGTATGCGACCTGAAATTTATCTTTTGCTTGTTGGCTCTTTTCATTAATTTTCATCTGTTAAAATTATTATCAGATTAAGTTGAAGAAATCTTTTTATTTTAGTGAATATGAATTTTGTTGTAAAACAAATAATTTTGATAATACTGAACAAGATTTATACACAAAAATGTATCACTTAAAAATGCAACAGTTAACAAAAATATGATTTGATACTCCCTTTAATGTTAAATTCTTTTTTGCTCTTTGTTAAAAGATAAAATTTTTTTAACCATCTGCTTAAGTTGGAGCTTTGTACCATTAAATATTTTAATGTTAAATTCTTCCTGTGACTGTTTTGTTGCTATTTATTAAAACGTAAAATTTTAAAATCATCTCTTCAAGCTGTAGTTTTGTGCCATTAAATAAACAATCGTCATTGTATTTCTGCAAAAGTTTTACTTATATCAAATTATTTTACCACTTCACCAAGGTTTTCATTCATTTCCAAAGCGACATGTCTCGCAAGAGTAATTGCAGCAACACGTCGTGGCTGTGTAACAGCCAGGAGACCGCTACCAATCAAACCCTCATTATAACAAATCTGAACAAAGATCATAATTAGCAACAGATACTAAATATCTCAAAAATTGCGAGCTTAAGAGCTGTTTTAGGTTTCAGAAGCAAATTAACAGCAATGGCTTCTAAATTCTGGCCACCTGATATTAGGTCGATCATATGTAGATCATCTTCACTACTTACTAGGAAAAGCACTGTTGTTTATCGACAGAACTCATATTTCCTTTCTTAACATGGTGAGTCGGCAATGAAGCACTCTCATTTTGTAGAGGTAAAGTTGCAATTTGGGATTATGAATTTGCCCATTAGATTAATTGCATAATTAAGACGCAAAACACCCCAAATAATTGAACAAAACAGCTTTAAATTTCTATTTTCAAATAAGATTTATTAAAAACTAATGATTCTATTCGAATTTTATGGACAATGTTGATAGTTTTAGAGAACTAGATTCAGTCAACATGCTACTAGACTCCCTGCAATTCCTTCTTGAACATGCTTAAAGCAAAAAAACGCATCAACAACCTGAGGAATTTGCGTGCTTTTACCACTTCCAGTTTCACCGACAATGACTGATATGCCATTTTCTCTTATTACTTTTGCCAATTGCAAATGAACCCTATCGACTGGTAGTTCTTCGCGACGAAATTTTTTCTGAAAAATCAAATTAAAATATTGTAAACTATTTTAAAGAAACCAAAATTACCGAAAGACAAATGAGGCAAGTGGCACAGCGAAGAAAAAAAAGAAAGATACTGCTATAAAGATTCTGACTGGGCATAACATCCTCAATTTTTCAAACGATAAAACCAATCTCGGAAATTCCTATGCGTACAACTATTCTTAAAACTTTATTATGAAAGCACCAAGCATATGTTCGGTTAACAATCTGAATTTCGGAAAAGCTTTCAGATTGAGAAATCAACACTTACCGCAAATTTCGAAAAGTAACTTTAATAACATTTCATTTGCTGTTTATTCATTAAAATAATCAATACTATTTGTTATCGTAAGAAAATTATATTATCGTAAGAAATGAATTATTTATAACAATCCTAATACGGAAATTATATTATCGTAAGAAATGAATTATTTATAACAATCCTAATACGGATGTAAAGGTAGAAGAAAAAGAACTACCTTAGCTACAGGATACTTATCAGTGTCAATATTATATACACTTTGCTGCTTATATCGATTCCTGCTCATATCCTCTATTTTCGTTCAGTCACTTCAAGGTCAATTCCTGTAATAATAGTGAAGAAAAAATGAATGTTCAAATGAATGAAGTAATTATAGCTTAAATTTGTGAATACTTCATAAGTTCGATCAAATGCTCATCTTTAGTAATTTTGAACTTACAAAATGCGGGATAAAATTAATAATTAATTTGAGATTAGTTGCAAAATAAAATGAAATAGAAAAAGCGTAAAGTGATGAAAACAAATGGTAGGTCATAGGTCAGTGAACTCTTCCATAACATGTAATGAGATGAGGATAACGAAAAAGAAAGTCTCTCTTAATGCTATTTACATTTTATTAACCATTGAAATAACTGAAACTATCTGGAATGAGGCTGCATGAGCTGTAGCAAATCCTAAAATGATTTCTTGCATCAGAAAGAAAACAAGCAATTGCTATAAGAATTCTTAAAAATTTAGCAGCGCTCTAATCAGCTGAGATCTCGTGACCGGTGTGCGGTTGGGGGCGGAGGATGACTCATCACCGGTTAGTGGATTGCGAAATTAATCGGTGGAGAGGAGGCGTATTCATGTTGTGGTAATTAGCGAGAGGGCGGGAGTTCTGGTGTGTGGAGGATATTTGGGGGCAATAAGACGTAGCGGTATTACGTAGTTTCCATTTCTGGTTAAATCAGTATGTTAGGGATTAGCAGTTGATGATTTGATTAATTGTTGTCATTAGATTTTTTGAGTTTTGGCTAATTTCTAACTATTCTTACCAAGGTGTTACAATTATCAGATGTTACTAATTACTAATGCTTATGCAGGATTGCTATGTAGCATATCATAGATGAAGTGTTCAGTTACTGTACTTTACATTCATTGTGTTTAACATATTTCTGAGAAATCTGTGGTAATTAAGTAAGGAGTTGTTAGCAAATGGTGAAACATTTTGCAGACAATCAGCGTAAAATTAGTGTTTTTTTGAAATTGTTCTTTTAATGAAGCAGTAATTTGTGTTTCTTTTCAAGTTAACCAAGACCTAAAGGTTTAATTTTCAATTACTTGTTCGTTATTCTACCGCCAGTATTATGCTCGTTTTTTTTTTTTTTTAGCCTGGGAAATTGTGATTTATGCTTTTTCGATATTTGATCGATACTGGCACAAAATTATCAGCATGTCAAGAAATAGCGAGAGTGCGAAGAGTGTACTGAATATCGGCACTTGTGATGACCTTTTTTCTACGAATACGAAAACTTTCGAGGGACGAAATCGTCTTAGAACTGTTATCGATGGTGTTACACAACCAATTGATCGACAAGTAATTCATTCAGCTTTTCTGTTCATAAATTTGTCCCCATGCTTACTCTTCGCTCCATGTTACGCTGTTCTTTCGGGTTGTGACGAATTTGAATTTTTTCATCTTTATTCTTATTCTCTTAGCGGTTTTCTCAGATTTGTGACGATTAAGTCTGCGAGACTAAATTCCGAAAGTGCTTATCATATTACTTAATAAAAGTATGGGGTCATTTGGTCAGGGAAAAGTCTATTGTAAATGGGATTTCAGGATTCGCTAATGCTTTGTCAGCAGTTACAAGAACAAGATGGTTTTGACTTCATGGATCAAAGCATGGATCTAACTCCGTATTTAAGCGATCTTCGAGAGATAGATGACAGCAGTGAAGATTTGGAACCCATTATCGATAAACAGATGGTACTTGAATATGACATACAAATGCAACATGGTGGTTGTGGATGTGCTGCTCAGTATGCAGATTTAACGAGCATTGGTAAGCAGGACTGCTTTATCTGACTTTTTAGGTCATTTCATATAATAAAATTAAGGAATCACCTGATCAGGAAAAGTTTTTTTCTGCAGCACAATGGAGTTTTAGGATTTATTAGTTCAGTATTGTGCGAAGCTGTATTAATTTACTGCTGGTAAGTTCAGAACTAGAATAGAATTTCGTAGAATTAGTAGTGATTTTTTCAAAGATAATTGCGGCAGTTTCTCTCATATTATGTTTTAAAGATATCTTATTCAGCAGAAACTATAAAATCCGACTCAAGCTTGGATGCATTGGTTGCAGTTCCAGAAACATCTGGTTTTACAGCAAGTTTTCCTCCAGTAAAAATGGAAATAATGAGTAATGAGGAAGCGGAAAGAGAGCGAGAATTACGGCCGACTGTTTGTGTGACGAAGGATACATCAGAGCAGATCGAAACGTCTTTTACACCAACTATTAAGCCAAGAAAATATTTATTGAAGCCAGAGGTATGTTTGTGCGTCTTTATTTTAGTTTTTTGTGCTTTTGAAATCCAGACTTCTCAGAATAGGACCGGAAATGTCATTAAGTCAGTGAATAAGTCATCTTCCAGCAGAGGAATTTCTTAGATGAAAATACTAGTGTATCTCTTCAGATCTAATTTTTTTTTCCAAAATCTAATTTTTTTTTTGTAGATCCATTTTTTTTTTTCAAGATCTATTCTAATTTGTCGAGGATTTAGTAACTGGATGTTTCGTCTTTTGAACTAGTGAATATTTAGATTTTCTTACCTGTTGCAGGCCGAAAAAAAAAATCCGTTGTATCGGCTGAAGCGGGAGAAAAACAATGATGCCGTAAGACGGTCGCGTACTAAAGCAAAGCAACAGCAAAAAATGAAAGATGAGCAAATCATGCAACTTCAGTGCCAGATTACTGAATTGGGAAGAGTAGTAAATATTAAGGATGAACAAATCGTGCATCTCGAAAATGCAATTCATGAAGTGAAAGAAGAAAATCGACATTTGCGTGTAGAAAACATGCGTCTAAAAACTGAATTATATCATGCAAAAAAACGATGTTCTCGTATTCATGCAGCTTAAGGTGAACTTTGCTGATTGCAAATAAGGTATAGGTTTTCTTCGATTAATGAGAGATTTATTTTTGTGATTTACTATTTTTGTACCATAAATGATGCATGAACTTTTTACTTGTCTGTGAAATACTGTTATGGAAAACAAACTGTAAAATCTATTGACTGTTTCCGTGTCAAAGTTCGTTTTACTCCCGAGCATGATCACTTTCAATAAACATCTACTGTAGCAATATTTAGTACTCTTCGTTCTTACTCAGTTAATTTGATGCCATTATCATCGAATTGTTCTCGTGTTTTTTTATTCATTTCGAAAAATTTACGGGGTGACAGAAATGTGCTTTTTGATGCAGTCGGCATGGATATTTATACGTGCTACTGTTCACAAAACAAATTTTTGTGGCTTATCTTCTATCATTAGATTTATAACGTGTTATAGCTCCACGAATGCGGCAAGCTCTGATTTGTTTCAATAATTTCTAGATTTCCGATTATAGTTTTCTTCTTCGGGTTGTGTTGTTGTTGCTGATAAACTTGTTGGAATATTAAGATTGATATTTTCTTTTTTGGTAACTCGACCAGCTTTTAAAATCCGGTATCGTCTGCTGTTCTATATAAAAAAACATGCATTAATTTGTTGATCGAGGTATATTAATATTCAGTTTTTAGATTTGCATAAAACAGCAATCAGCAATTTCGCAGGTTTTAAAAAGTTGTCCATTTTCCAAAAGCTGAGCGTTTTATTGTTTTTTTTTGGCCTACCATCAAATTAATGGAATGAGCATACAGCTACATCTTCCGAGCGCGTTGGTTGCTGGATATCCCGTTCATCAGGCTCTAACGTGATCAACTAAACATTAGCTGCTAGCACTGACTAAGAATGAGCTACAAAATTGAAAATGACTCACTTTTCGGCTATCAATATCGTTAAGAGCGACCGGAGTGTATTCGGTAGTACTCGTTTTCTTTTTTCGCAATTTATTCTAGTTTCTTTTAGAGAGTAAGCACTACATTGAAACATTTCATAAAAGCTTATGTCATGTTGCAACGCACTTCTGTTATTTTACCAGAGGTGAGACCGATGTTAAAACTCGGGAATGAAGAGGACATCAGCAGCTTAGAAGGCAAACGTGAAAGAATAGAAAGCAGTCAAATGGCAGAATGAGAAATTTCATGATGGCGAATAGTTTACAGGGACATGCACTTTGTTTTTGTCTGCAAGGAGAGATCACTGATATAACAGAGCCAGAGCTTTGTGAATTTATTTAGTAGAAATACATAAAAAAGGATCATACATTTTTAATATTTGCTTTCAAACATTTCCATTATATCTTTAAATAGCTTTATATTCATTTTATCATGATAAACAGGAACAATAAATCAATCATGATTTTTTAATAGTTACAGTAAGTCCTAAAAAACCAATGCTATCGCATAGCCTATTCATTTCTAAATGTTTCAAGGAATTTCGCTTCAAAATCTGCAAAATCCTCAAATGCAACATCATTTCCGCAAAACGTATTTTTCTACAAAGAAATAATGACTATGAATGTTTAATAATTTGCAAATTTATTGCTACATCAAATCACAGTTTAATAATTTACCTATCCACTTCTTTCCTTAATATACCCAGGCAGAACGTTTCTCTCATTTAATCAATTCACGGTGTAGATTGCCTAGCTAATAAATTTGCAGCTGCCATTTCAACATCATTTTCACATTGTATAAGCATTGCACGAGCTGCTGTTTCTTCAAAACCAAGTGCCATCAGTGAAGCCAATTTTGCGCTGTCAACCTCCACTGTAAAGAAA
Source organism: Mansonella ozzardi (assembly GCA_029876185.1). Lineage (NCBI taxonomy): Eukaryota > Metazoa > Nematoda > Chromadorea > Rhabditida > Onchocercidae > Mansonella > Mansonella ozzardi. The sequence goes on along the minus strand of JARVGP010000958.1, from coordinate 6,379 downwards.
TTCTTGAGAGCTGCAGTTAATGCAGCGTTGAAATGACAACAAAAACAGAGCTGAAGTAGCTTTGATCCAGAACAGATACTCAAATTTCGAATATGAAACTTGCGATTGCTTTGAATTTCAGTTTAGTTTGTAAGATTTCAATGGGAAATACCATTTGTACTAGCAGTCTTTGCAGTCCCCAATCGCTCCAGATTTCTTTGTGGAACTTCTGAGTCTGGTAGAAAATGCGTAACTGCTGATTCACCGAATCTATGAAGCATTTTTGTAAGATTTTATAAAATTAAGTCACCGAACTTAAAAAGCATATTTATGAAATGTACTATCCCGAGTGTATTCAATGCCTTCTTTTATTACATCGGAACATAATTAAAGGAAAAATGCTGAATATAACCTGGAATCATTTAATAAGCAAACATTTATCACTTGAGCATAAGGAATTTTCTCACCGCAAACAATTGTTCTGTAAATCAATGATACAACGGTGTCGTTTAAGAATGTCGAGACCAAGCAAAACATCAATATCACGATTTGCCAGAACATCGAAGTTACATGGGAAAAACTGTCCTTCAATTTGAACTTGACCTGTGAGAATAATATATAAAAGATGCAAATAACTACACATTATCTGTACTAATATTTAACTGTAGCACAAGAAAAGCTACTTACATGCATGTATTTTTCCCAACAACTGCTGAGCGCCACCAACTCCATGCACCGTTGCTTGAAACCTTTTATCTACTAAGCGCATCAAATTACAACGCTGGGCAATGGAATCGGACAATATGGACACTTGTGCTCCTGAAAATATGGACTTCTGATTTTCAAGCTTAAAATTTTCTCATGAATCGGTAGGCTTTCGAGATCGTCGTACTACCATAACGGACGACGGATTTCATCTAAAAAATGCTGAAAAATAGATCTTACCAAATCGAAGATTTGATACAAATCAATATTATACCGTTATATTATAGTTATCACTGTCATAATAGCTTAGCAAATGAAGAATTGAGAAGGACTCTGTATAGCAGATTCTTCAGATATGGCACAATTTTCGATTTTATAAGTTTCCTTTTCAATATTTTTTATATTAAAGTCTTTGTTCATTATATAATATGACTCCCAAGTTATCGTTATGAGCTTACTTCAACAAAATTCTGTTGCTTTAACAAACCTGAATCTACGAAAGCTTTTACTTCGATCCCATTTATTTTCATCTTAATGTACAACATTGATACAGGTATATAAGCTTCGGGCATATGTTCCATTGCAAACTGATGTGAAAAGTCGATGTTTTCACGTTGGATCTGTTCGGCAATCAGTCGTTGTCCTTCGGCACTAGTTGGATCAAGCATTGCTCGTTCCCGAGCAAACACAGTTTCTCGCCCGGCAATATATTTCTTTTTGAACATATCTGCAACAGAATTGATATCAACTCATAAACAAGAATTGTCCGACGTATCATTCAAATACTTCAGCATTTCAGCAATACAACTGGCACGAAATATTCGCAACTACAAATATGTCGCACAATAACACGCAACACATCATTTAAAGCCATCGAAGTGCGATTATAGATTATACGATCGGCTTAAACAGAAGAATTTCCCCAAAAGAAAATCAGCAAGAGAATAAAATGTTCCTTTTTTTACATATTTCCTTTACATTTTTATTTCTAGAATGTAGAATGCAGTTCAACAAGCAAAACTGCAGTAAAAAAGATAAAAAGGCTAGCATCTCTAACCAAAATTATTTTGTTCGACTGCAGCAATTAAATCTGGTATAACATTACGCAAACGATCACGACGCTCTGCGCTATTCCTAAGTCCATCGTACAGTATACGGAGCTGAAAAAAATAAATAGCTAAATACGTGAACAACAGCAACGAATAATATTATTTCCAAGCAATTATGACAATTTTCAATCAGTAACGGGATCCTTATCTCTCCCTCAATTAATTGAAGAGAATCGGATAAAAATGTACCGAGGTCAAAATATGCTGACAAGACCTCATATTAGAAACTGTTGTAAGCTGTTACCTTCATGATAAAATGGAAATAAAACTGAACCTGAGCAAATTCATTATCCTTCAAATGCATGCCGTCCTGTGGCACTCTGATTGACTTAATTAAATCAGCAATTGCAGCATTCGGATATTGTTGTTTGGAAGATGCTGTTGGTGTGTCTGTTACCAGGACAATTATATCATTATCATATATTTTCCAATCCTACAAAAAGATGTTGTGAATAACTTTTCTAGAAAGTTTGGCATTTCGTATTTATTAAAAAATTGTTAGTCCGTAACAGAGGCTTGATATGGGTGAAATAAGATCGAATTAAATTTGTCCGTACATAGTGCAGTTTTTTTTCTCTATCTTTCATGGAGATCGGTTGACAGCTTACTATCACAAATGACAAGACTAGACATTTCCAGAATCAGTATTTTTGACACATTTTATATTGAAAGAATGAGAAAAGTTCTCAAGCTTTTCTAGTTTATTAGGATATATAATTAAAAAATCTTTTGAGCAAAATTTTCGTGAATTAACTTCAGGTTAAATTATTTCCAATTTGACAGCTGCTACATTTTATTTTATCAGCATATTAGACTTAGATGAAAGCAACCTTCAAAGTTGTCTTGATATTGTTTGCATTCACATTTATTGTATTTCCACGGTGAATGATTTTTAACTGTGACATTGATACACCATTTAGAGCGGGTATTTCCAATCTACAAAGTGCCAAAAAATTTTCCATTTCCATATCGCTGCTTACTTCCAGTGGGAACACATTTGCACCAGTTAAGTCGCATGTTACTGTGATCTTCATTGGAGGTGAACGCAAACACTGCCAATTCTGAATATATTCGATTCGTAAGACTGAGATTTTTGAATGTTAATTTTTAAGTTTTTGAGAACTTTCAGGTAAAAACAGAAGGATATATTAACAAGGAAATATATTCGGAACTGTCTTTAGTTGCCTTACACGCATTATCATTATCAATTATGATGAACTTCTAATAATTATATTTATTAAAAGTAGAGACCAAAACTGTATTGAAATTCAATAAATTAGAAAGGACATTGCGAATTTTTCATAAGCTTATTGGGATCAAAACTCGACCTGAAATCTAACAGAAATAAAGCTCTAAACAAGCTTATTAGAATTAGGCACCTATTCTAATTAAATAACTACTCCAGAAACCATTCCGAAACTTACCAAATTAAAACGATAGTAGTCAGTGTATTTTTCAGAACTAATTTATCAACTTACTGGAAGACACTGAACAAAACAGCGCATGTTTAATAAATTAATTTAAGAATTCTATCGCGGATTTCATAGTATACCGAGGATATCGTGTCTAATACAAATAATAATAGTTGTTTGTTAGTATTATTGCTATTGTTATTTGATCATAAAAACTTAGCAACCGTAAACTTTTCATTTTATTTTCCATCAAGCGTCCACCAATTGTTTTTGTCCTTAATAAGATATTAACCAGTCAATTTAACAATGTGGAGAAATACTGCGCGAAGCAATATGAAGCCAACTTTAGCCAAGAAATCTCTCAAACATATGTAATACATGATTAAAATTTCTAAAATCTAGCAGTACAGATGAACAACAATGACTCAAAGATCGATGAAAAAACAGTGCATTAAGGAGAAGATTCAGGTAGTAAATATGGCTTCATCTTATCCGTACTAGCAAAGAATATACTCAAAACATATCTCGCACCAAATAACACAGTTGAAGGCATTTGACAATTTTTCATCGGCTTCATGATTTTCAATAAGTTAGTTTTACTTACTCACCAAAAGGCAATCTGAGCAATACGGCATCTATTTACAAACTCCCTACCGATAGCTTACCTAATGATATTTATAAGATGATAAAAGTTGACATCCTCACAATAGAATCCTATCACAGCTGCAATATTTATAGTTACTCAGTTATTTATTTCATAAACTACTGAATTTAATAGGAAATCTGATTCTTCAAAAAAAGGATTAATTCGAAATTTGATTGTTAGACTTCAGAGAGGTTTCTTCTGCTTAGAAAATATTTGATTCGTTTTTTAGACTTGCTTATTTAATTTAAATTCGCACAAAATGTTAGCTCTGCTAATGCTGAATAATTTAAGTAAATGAAATTTCTTCAAAATTTAGAAAAAATTTGTGAATTAAAGAGATTAAAAAATTAAAACATGTCCAAAAATTTCTAGAGATAGCTAAAGTTTACATAAATTTTTTGAATTTAGATGAAAAATCTTTAGAAGCAATTCCAATTCATTAGCCGATGATCATGTGAAGCTTTTTTTCTACAATGACACCTTCTTTTCTTAATAATGGTGGTAATATTTATTATCCGTAGAAACATCCTCAACAATTTTCATCAAATTGCAGTGTGAATTAAAAAAGAGATAAAGGAGAAAAGAGCGAAACTGGCATGCTTTTTTTGCTCGAAATAAAGCAATAAATTCTTGCTGTCAGTAAGCTTCGCAACAAAATTATCATTAATTATATGATTACTATGTGAAAAATAAATTCTCCGGCAAACTTTATAGAGTTTAGCAATAACTACACATCGATATAATCAATAAGCTGAGGGAACTAATTATTTAGTTCAGTTAAAGAAATTCCGCGCAGACTTAACTAAATTGGCTCTAGGCAAAAAATCACATTTCTACCATCCTGAAATCATCTCTTCATCCTCTACTTTTACTTTATACTTTCAACCATACAACTGGAGAGCAACTTTCTGTATATTTTATCAATACATTAGCACTAAGTTGATTTTAAAAATCTTCATCTTTAAAAATTATTCACTTTTGAGATCTTTTTGCAACAATTCAGAAGTATAGAAGTAATCAGAAGCATATCTAAACAGCATAACAGAACTGTTTGTCCTTACTCAATAAGTGGCATCTGTTACAAAATTATTTGGAAGGAAATTGAAAAAATAAAAAAAGATCTAAAAATTTCTAAAAAATTACCATCAAAATCTAAAAATTTAAAAATTATTATACTATTTAAAAATCTAAAAATTACCATTTAAAAAAAAAAATCTAAAAATTTCACCATCAGTAAGAGAAAAACAATGAATGGTCAAAAGATCAATCATTGCACTATTCATCAGTTTATGAAAAATGCATTCTAAACATAGTTTATGGGTAGGTGCGTGGAAATTAACATTTCCAGAAAGACAACAAGAATTATGGAACTTTTGTATTTTTTCAGACATTTCAAAAGTATTTTTTGAAACGACTAATTTAATGAATTACGCGAAAAAAGTACGATTTGAAAATAACTAAAACTCTATGGATATAATTATGTTAAGGACAAAAAAAAAAATCTCAATTATTATTTTCTGCTTTCAAGAAAACAAATCGCAGAATCACTACTAAACTAAAAGGTGGCATTATGACTTACTTTCAATGCTTTATACGAAAAAGCAACTTCTTTCAATTTACACCGATTAACAGCCTGCTACTAAACTGAAGAGAGATGAAAATGAACTTTTGCAAAGTTTAATTTCAATTTCATTGTTTCTCAAAAAATCAAAATCAAAAAATCAATAACAGTGGATACATTTAACTAATTCTATTCATTTTAGAAATTAAGGTACGATGTCTCAATTTCAACTGGATTTAATAAGGTAAGTTGGAGAGAAACAAAATCAACGAGATCAATGATTACCTTTAATAGGTCAAGAGATGGACAGAAAAGCAATTAAGAGAAGAGATATAAATGATCAAATAGACATCGAATGTCGATGTATTGCTAGCATTCCATCATCATTCCGGTCACTACCCATCTGTCCACTTAACTTTTATCCCCTGTAACACACGTTATTTTAGCATTACCAGAGAAAATGCGGATGGACTTCCTCCTTCGGCACTTGTTGGGATAGTTCCGAAGTATTCCTTGAATGATAGTTGATTTAGCTTTTTTTTGTTTTTGTTGTAGGAATTCACAAAATTTGGAAATAATAAGTTTTGCTAATTGTAATAAATTAATCGGAAATTTTTATAGATTAATTTAACTTTTAACCTTTAACATATCAATTAAAAAAGAAAAAATCGTTGCCTTTTCTTATTGCTAAACGGACTACCTGCTAGGAACCACTGACCGATTTAATTATTTTGCTCGTTATGAATTATTCCACCATTCCATATTGTTAATTTCTGCTATAAGGAATTATTTGTGACAGCCATATATTCTACCCATCAAACACATTTCTATTACATTCCTTTATGTACTATTCTCATATTTGCTAGCTTATTTTTCTTTAAAAATTATCAAATGCTATTGGCAAGCATTATTATCAGAACAAATAATACACACACAGACACACACACAGACACACACACAGACACAC
>JARVGP010000957.1:0-25995 GCA_029876185.1 Mansonella ozzardi | reverse complement strand
AATGAAATTTTTCAATTTCAATCAATAAAGTTTGACATTTTTTTTTTTTTTTTTTTATCGCCTTCACAACAAAGCAAAAAATACGAATGACTGATCTTAAATTACAGTGATAAAATAGTTTGCATTAGTTTGACATTTGCTAATTAGCTAATTAAGCAATCCTTTGAAATATTTTAGGCCGAGAAAATGAACGAATTTTTTTTTTAAACTGGAACAAAAGCAAATTTAATTAATACGGATGCAGTCAGAAAATTCCGGGTTCTTTTTTTTTATCACTCTCAACTATCGTATATTTGAATTAAAATAAGATGTAATTGCCAATTAATCCTACATATATTATGCAACAATAATGCAATTTCGGCATATTTTCTTCTTGTGATTGAGAAGTTTGTAAATTTGATTTAATTAAAAGTAAAACTTTTAGTTAAATCATTTTTATTTTTCATCTATGTGCTTTTTATTTATTTACTTTACTTTCCTGACAATAAAATGATGAAATGTTCAATATTGTGTGAAAAGCAAAGTAGAAGAAAGAAAAGATGAAAAATTCTAATTGTTTAAAAAATTTCCAGCTAAGAATTTGTCAATATTCATATGGAAATTTACTATACACATTTCTATTTAAGCTAAAGAAAGGCTGTTACCGTATTCTTCTGATACTAACAATAATGATTTTATGCAACCTTTCGCAAACAGAATATCATTTATTTTATCAATTTCACACAGATCACTAATCAAATCATCTTTTCAAATTGAAACTTAAACCCAAACTAAATTGGCACTAGTATAAGCATAAATATTTTTGACTAATTAAACTTGTCTAAGATCGAATTGATTAGTCATAACCAGAAATTGATTAGAAAAAAAAAGAAATATAATTTTAAGAAATATTGAAATGATTAAGGAAAAATTAAATCTGAATTGTGCCAATTAAAAAAGTTTGCAGTCTAGCTTAATTGTGATAAAGAATGATACAATAAAATTGAAATTCCAATCAACTGCTAAATAATTTATTAACGGTAAAATACAGAGTATTATTTTATAAACTAATTAGATTATCACTTCTTGACATAAATCATTATCATGATCATCTAGACAATACCACGCCATATCATAAGATTGCTATTTAGCAATTTCTCTACATAAATTACTGAAAAATAAAAGGAAAAGGCTAACAACTGCAAATTTCGGTAATCTGAGATTTGAAAGCATAGATAAATTTGAATACCATTTGAACATTATCATTTTTTTCTTTGAAATTATCAAATTTACAAAATTTGATGGGTTTCATTTTGAATTTGAAAACTTTTGGAATATTTAAAAGAAAAAAGAAGAAAATTGCTGCCAAGAAGGTCATCATGAAAAATTTTTTTGAAGACAGTGACAAGTGCAATTCAGCTCCTGTCATTTTAGCATTTTTATCAGCAACATTTATCAGCAAGCAAAAAAATTTCTCTGTTAGAATTTCTTCTTACCAATTCTTGTCAGTAAATAAAAATTGTCAAAGATAAGAAATATAAACAACAAGCATGAAAGTATGCAGTAAAGAAATAATTTACAAATTCAAACATTCGTAAAGAAGCAGCATAAAAAATAGCTTATAATGGTGAACATTTGGAGAATAACAAATTAAATTAAAAATACAAAAATAACTAAAACTAAGAAATGAAAAGTTAGACAAAGATAACAAAGAACAACAAAAATAGAACAGCGAATAGACATACAAAATAGTAAAAAATAAAAAGAAATAGCATAGCATCATTGTATCAATTGTCCAGCATAAAGCATTTATTTTCTCTCAAATTGTCCGATCATATTCCGTGGTGACGATAAAATGATTGAGAAATCATAAAGATGAAATGAAGTAGTTGAAAAAAATCCATAAGATCACATTCGTAGAAGTGCTATATATGCCGAGAAGCTATACACATATATATCTTCATTTGACTATCGAAATCTATCTCAATATTTTCCAAAACCCCAAAGCATGTAGCATATTTATCCAAGTATTTGGGATATTTGAGATGCCTGTTTTGATGCTCTTAAATATCATCTTAAGCTCTCTCGATCTTTAATAGCTATGAGTATACAATCAATATGACGATTGTAAAAGCGTAAAAATTATAATGATAGCAGCATTGAGATACAAACGGTAGCATAGTTATAGTTACAGTAACATTTATGATGATATTTCTCATAGTATATTCATTTTTGGTTACAGTGTTAATGATATCCTTTGTAGTGAAATAGTACATTAAATAATATCTGACTAATTGTTTGTAGGCATAGGTATTTCTCTACCTCCCTGTCCTGAATATGTTCGCAATCTTGCATAATCAAAATTTGCATATCAGGAATGGAAGTATGCCCAACTCAATCATCAACAGCTTCAAACATTTTGGCACTGCCAAGCTGCCTCTTCGTCAGTTATACATTTATTGCTTGTTTCATCGGTTGTTAGTTGTTGAAGAAGAATTGTTTCAGTTCGGCTTTTATCTTGCATACAAAATAAAAAAATAAACCAGAGTTATTAGTTGCTTGCTTGTTCTATTTATCTTAATATTTAAAAAAAAAATCAGGATTTGTTAGTTCTAAATTAAGAGATCTGATTAAGTTTTTCAAAAGTTTCCTATCTTTTAGAGACAAATTGTAAATTTTCGCTTCCAGTATGATTATTCTATTTTTCTTCGTAAAAGAATGCAATGTTTCAGAAAAGATTACATCCCCATAGATTGCAATCAGAAGCTAAGCTGAAAATTACGAAACATAGCTGATGAAATAACTTATTTGATCAGTAGTTTTGTTCCTAGACAAACTTATTTGATCAGTAGTTTTGTTCCTGGACAAACTTATTTGATCAGTAGNCTAAGCTGAAAATTACGAAACATAGCTGATGAAATAACTTATTTGATCAGTAGTTTTGTTCCTAGACAAACTTATTTGATCAGTAGTTTTGTTCCTGGACAAACTTATTTGATCAGTAGTTTTGTTCCTGGACAAACTTATTTGATCAGTAGTTTCGTTGCTGGACAATTAACTTTTTTTTTGCAGCAATCGAAATGGCGAATAGCAGCAATCAGCAACAACAAGCATTCGCATTTGCAAACGATAATAATATCACTTCCAGTGTTGACAATCAACTATCATCGTCAAACACCGATGACAATGTTGGTTATTCTATTTTTCCTCTTAAAACTTCAAACCGACCATTTTATTCATTTTTCTCTTTAACATTGTTGAGATGAACAGAATTTTAATAGTTAATATCAGAAATGATGAAAGTCAAGAAAATTTGCACTGAATTGAAATGGGGATCGTATAAATTTATGAAATTTTTGTTTTCAAGTCTTCTTTCTGAATATACTTTTATACCAAATATAAATCAATCACCAAAGGATAGATATAAACGGACAAAAAGATGAACAAACTTATCTACAAGACAAACGAGTCTTAAATTTGCTTAAACCAAAGATAGCCAGTGAATGACCAATGAATGAAGTCATCGTCCATTACCATATGTGCTACGTGAAATGATAATATTTGTAGTATAGTTGTAATAAAAATGAAATGGCAAATTTCAGACTAAAGAAAAATTCAATCACTGATGTAATGATGAAAGCATGAAATTAATACAACCGATAAAATTGTTTTATTTCAGTTTCCAGATCAATCCATGGTTGATTTTGCATCTTTGCTCGAAATACCTCTTTTTAATGAATTAATGCTTGTTTATGAAATTCAGTATAATGCAACCAAAGATGCTCTCAAACATTTCCTCGAAGAGCAGGTAGATTTAAATCAGGTAGATCAGATAGATCTGTTCCGATTTAAGCAGTTATAATTTTTTGTTTAGACTTTTCATCAAAGATATTTATTTATAAAGTGATGTAATAAATAGTACTCATTAACTGTTGTGTGCAATTCTTTTTTATATTATTTAATCAAATAATTTAAATTCATGTAATATAATAATCTGTTATTTTGTTATTTCAAATCTAGATCAAGTCCGGTTTAATTCAAACATATCTCGGTTATATCGATGCCTTCTCTTTCCATTTCTTTTTATCCATATATAGTGATGATGTTGTTTCAAATCTTAAATTCATTGCTTTCAGCCTAGTCTAATTCTTCCTCTCTTCACCAATGTAGTGTGGAGTTTGTTGGTTAATCCATTATTGGCTATTAATTCAGCTGCAAATTTGAATTTATCTACTCAGGATTTGCCGACATCTAATGTAGATTTACAGACAACTGTAGGTGAAATGTTAAAAAAGATTAAAACATCCGATAACAGGTAATTTTCGTATCAGAAATGAATTACTGCAAAATGTCATTTTAAAATTATTTTTATTACTGCAAGTTTCTCATTGTTTGCGTTTTGCATTTTGCTTTCAAATGTATCCGTATCACAAGTACTCTTGCAGTTTACAAAATGTAATCAAATCTCAGCAATGCAATCAAAGTGAGCATAGCCAATCGAATAATCAACCTGATAAACGGACGCGAAAGATCATCCATGCAGAAAATGTTAGACTTTAACTTATTTTATGATTGTCTTCCACTCCAAATTTTTTACTGCAATTTCAGTATGAATTAAATGAAATTTTAGAATGTATATGATGCAAGAATTACCAAAATGCTAATTGGTCTTAATGATTTTAATCATTCCTTAAATTGCAAGCTATTGTTGGCGTAAAATGCAAGAACATTTTGACTTGCTTTTCATCGGTTAGACTGCAGTACAGATTTTATGATACATTAGTGCTTTATATTATTGGATTTATTTGTGAAATACTTTTTGAAATTTTATATTTCACAACAGAAAAATAGCTCAATTCTATGCAATGTTTGCGCAAAACCACTGAAAAATCGGGCAGCGTTCATTAAGCACCGTCGACGACATCTCGGTATATCGGAGCTTGCTTTTGCATGCGGGACATGCGACAAACGTTGCAGCGAACGTCGTCATCTAGCAGTTCACTGCAAAAACAAACATCATGAGGTAAGGAGCTAAACTTACATTAAAATATTCAATAACTCATGTGAAAAATTTATACGAAGTATTCTTTTTCACATCAATGGTTTCAAATCCTATTGTACTTTGGAATCTCATTTCAGCGCTATTACCGTACATAGTATTGCCATTTATATTCATTTACATCGTTATACTAAGCTAAAGATAGCCATATTATTTGTTCTAATGGTAAAATAGGCAAATTCATGAAATAAATTTCTACACTTTTACAATTAAGCCAAGCATAGCGCCTGTCTTGCATCTTTAAAACAACTATGATAAAATTTACCGTAATCCGGCAAAATGTCATAGAATCATTTTTTAAATTGCTCAACATTCTATCATTTATGCATTTAAAAGTGATGGTACGATATATCAAGATTTTGTTACTTACTTTCACATAATATAAAAAAAATGAAAAAAAAAATGAAAATTGGAATACAGAAATAAATAAGGAAAAGAATATCAATTTTTAAGAATCTCAAGTTTAATAAATAAAATTCTAGATGCCATCGGTGCCATTCAAACCTGATCTTCGAAGCGATTCAGAGCAAGATGTGATAACTCTTGACGATTCGAAGGAAGGAAATTCTAATTTAGTGCCTGAAGTAAACTCCATGAATCATCAGAAGGCATATTATTTTTTAATATTGAACAATAATAGCAAGATTCTTGTGACTTATCGGAGAACTTGCGACTATTGGTAAAAATGTTTAAGCAAGTTCCACCAAAAATGTCACAGCATTTCAACAAAAAGAATGTGAACTGCAGATCATAGAACATATTGGGAATTTATATTGTATCGTAATTACGATCTAAGCATTTTAACAAAATACCATTGGTGATAGATAGAAATGGCAATTACCTTTAAATAATTTTGATTATCTCATCCTATTTGTGCATTTAAGTTTAGAGCCAAACTGCAGAACCAAAAAAAAAATTTGATTTTTCATTTGTTTTGAAATTAATGCGAAATTTCTTTCCAAAAAAGCTAACAAAACTAATTCTTAGGGAACGGGAAGGAATGAGAGTTGCAAGTGAGAAATCTATGAATCCTCAAAAATCAGAATAACCAAAATGCAGCAAATTTATAATTATTACTTCTATAAATGAACAGATTTCAAGTGATTCATTAAACTTCCTTTGATTTAGGTATTTGTGAAGCTTTGGCAAACAGATGATGACAGAAATGGCATTCCAAACGGAACAGATATGTGTAATCCATCATAAAGATGATCATTTTCTTTAATTTTAAGTAGAGAATTGATTAATCTTACTTCTTTTCTAATTTTCAAAGAATTAATTGATTAACCGGTTGTCTGTTATGTATTTTATCTTTTTATTAAGCATATCTTATTCACAGAGATGGCAATATCTAAGATCACATTCATGTTAATAGAGCTCTCGTATGTAATTAATCATGACTGATTAAGCCAAATAGTCCAAACGGAATTTTTTTATTGAATGGATCCCATGGAGAAATCGAATGCCAAATACTATTTTGTTTTTCATTGTTGTCATACCATTTTTTGCTTATATTTATATTCTGACTGTAGAAACAAAAAAAAAATCTTCCCAACCGCTTTTGGGATCAAATATAGAGTAAGTAAAAGCTTAAGATTGTAACTTATTAAAATGAATGGAGCATTTTTACATCGTTTTTTGATTATATGATACCTTAGAGCTTAATGATGACCATTAAATGAAATATGGAGAAAATCAGCATCCATATTTATGACTTTCTAAACAGATTAAGAAATGTGAAGAATTTTTCACGACACTGTACTGAAAATTATACGAATTACTATGAATGAATTTATTTGATGAAATAAATGTTTGATCTACATAGCCGTAGTTCCTTCAAAAGTAATCAAATCTTTTTGCTGCAATACGTTGTAGTGCAAACAAATCCACATATACTCCACTGTTGGGAAAATAAAATGATTTTTACCAATTTAATAACTGAGAAATAAACATTTCAAACAAATTGCAATAAATTCTAGCTGAATGCTTAAAATGAATGCAATATATCCTTATGTAGAAAAATATTTAAGTGACTTGAAATAGATTTAGTGAAATATAAATACCGGAAAATTTATTGGTTAACAGAATATGACGTTATCTTCTAAACTATAAGATTTCTTGCAGAATGGTATCAGAGGCAAACAACCTGACAAAACTTGTTGTTTCACTTTCATTTTTAGATTTTTCCTACTTGTGGCAGCTATTATCGGATTATCTTGTAACTACCGCTACGAATCCTAAAAACTTCCTTCTTTATCAGATTTTCCGATTTGAAATTTATACTGAAAAAAACATCAACACATCTCAACTGTTAGCCCATCAAACAAACATTCCGTCGATAAATATCTCATAGATCACTGTTTCGTTCGACGCTTTTCCTTTTTACGAAGCAATCCACTTGGGTGCTGTATTTTTTTACCGACTTTCTTCGTTACTTTTTTATCGACTTTTTTCGTTTTCTTGCTACTTTTAACGACTTTCCCGGACTCAGAAATATTCCTGAAATGAAGCGGACAGAATGTAATCCAGAAAAAATTCAAAAATATAAAAAAAAGTAAGCAAAGTGATAAGTTACAACTTGAAAAATAACATAACTGCCCTCGTTTTTTGCATTAGAAGTTGTTTACCTAAATCACGTTTTTCAAAAGTGAAATTTAATTTATTTAAAGAAGATCGACAGAGGCCCATTATTCAAAAAAATTGACTGCCGACAGCAGCAACATCATATTGGTTCATTGCCAGGAAATTTGCAAATATTTAAGGACTGACAATATAAATTTTAATAATGCAAGAAATTAATAACTTGCTCAATACATGAACACCGCATAATTTCATCTCCCTTCTGTATGAAAAAGGTTAAATAATGCGCCTTTCATTCCTTTTTCTTGGTCTATCAAGAAAAAATGAGTACTGAACTAATTATAACTCAACAAAAACTATTTCTTTATTTTTAGGATCTATTATTCATTGTGTAATGGTGCAGAAAACGCTTAAAAACAAATAAATTACCTCAGTGGCATTTTATTTTTCATAGCCAATTTCGCTTTCTTTTTGATTAGTTTATCTTTGGTCACTCTATTCATAAGTCGTGAGACAGCGCTTGCAATTTCCGATTCCGGAATTTTCGCCTTCAATCGAGTTTGTGCTTTTGTAACCATAACAAAAGGAACCTCACCATTTTCGGCTGCTATGAATCTTTAAAATAATATATTTCTGACATTTTCTAATTCACATTTTCAGCACACTGCAACTCTTTACACAAATGCTTTCTTTTAGATCCTAATGCGCATAATTAATATATTTTATGATTTTCCTTAAATCTACCTAATATTACCGTTTGTTGGAGAATAATCTGAGGTCTCATATATATTCCTACTTCTCCCCCACTATTTCAATTAGTCTTCTTGCCTTGCCAACATCAGAAATTTTTGCTCGCAAAAAATACGAAGACGAACAAAGAACAAATCTGATTTAAAATGACTGTTTCATAACTAGAGGATTTTTTCCCGCTTTTACAAAAATTTTGTTATTTGTAAAAACCACACCTTCACTTCCACCACATTATATTTAATTGTAAATTATTAGAATTATTGAAATACAATTGATATATCTTAGATTATCAATGATTTATTTGAAAAATATTTAAATAAATTTTATGCTAAAAATTTACTTCTTTGATACGGCATATAATTGCTTCCTGCGAGCACTTTTAACCTCTGTTTTCTTACCAATTTCAAACAATAATTTGCTTATTTCTGCATAGTCAAACTGAAACATAAAATTTGAATTCAAATTAATGTGCATCTTTTAGCGCGATCATAACAACTATCAAATGCACTGATACTGTGAAATATTTGCTCGATGATTAAGGTGGATGAAAATCAAGCCAAATTGGATCAAGCTGAAAAAGAAGATAAAAAGAATGTTCAGCGATAGATTCAACTAAGGATGAAATTTAAAAAGGATAAACTTGTATAGAAAATAATGCTCTATTTTTATATATCTACCTTGATTCCTTGATCACTAACACTTCCTACTGTTGGTTCATTTGTTTCACTCTTCACTGCTTTTTCTTCAGCAAATTGATGTAAAATTGAGAGGAATATCTCTTCAATAATAGAGTCAAAAAGATAATTCCTAAAAATTATTGAACAGTAATAAATAAAGTTGGCTATCATCTGATGAATAAAATAAATGCTAGATCTCAGATTTCATTGAAGAAAGAATATTTCACCAAATTTTAGTGTGTTGCGCAACGGTGTTTTATAATTTTTTCTATCCGCAACTAAGAAAGAAACATCGAAAGATCAAAAGTGTCCTCAAAGCCCCAAGAGGTAACTCAACAACCTACAGTATACAGCAGAATTTTAAAAGAAGTTCATTACCAGACACTTTACACTGCATTTAAATCACCACCGAACCGCAGCAAAACAAAGACTGACGGTAATAATCGTTATGGAAAAATTACAGCTATATAAAAAGAATGTACGTTTAACTTGTATAAATTACTACGGAATTAGTCATGTGAGTTAATGCAACGGATAGGGAACAACTTACGATAATGTTCTATCACCAAGAAGTTCAGCGTATGGTTTCAAAAGTTCTGTTACCTGATCTGGTCTCAAACCACCTGAAAACAAATAAAATGAATCTCATCACTTCAAATAATCCGACAAGATCAGTGAAAAATTTTCGAAGTATATGAAAATTAATCGGCACCATTAAGCTCAAATGAATAAGTTTGAGAATGAAAAAAGAAAATTTTCGAAAGTAAAAAGGAAAAATCAAAAACTAACCGGCACCATCTAATTCATCGAGATAAACGGATGCGAAATGAAATTTCAATCCTTCCGAAAATGATTTATCTGAAACAAGCAATGAATCAATTCATCCGAAGATCATGACATGAAGCAAATGTCAAGAAAATCAAATTAATCAAAGCTTTGTTGGTTGCTTTTTTTTTGTATATCGAGATGACATTTTTAAGCTAAATTCACAACTGACCACTTGAAATAACACAATCTTTGAAAGCAGTGAGATACGCATCAGTGAACGCTGTCTTCCAATCCTTCGATCGTAAGCGTAGGAAAACAGCACGAACAAGCCGGCGTATCAACTACAGTCAATATATTCATTCCAATAGCATTAAATACCAACAAATTTAAATAGTGATCAATATTTAAACAAAAACAACGACAATATATCAAGAAAGCTTAACGGTTTTACAATTCAATTCATATTTTGTTCGAATGTAATGAAAACATTTTATCTTTTTTTTTTTTACATTTTTCGCAAATGTAAAAATTAACAAAATTAATAAGCAAAGAAAATATCATGTAAAGTTGACTAATTTAATCAACTTATGAAAGTTTGAGGTCCTGAACATTTGCACAATTTTGAAAAAACATTCTACTAACTCGAACCTTTGTACAATATTCTGAAAAAGTATTCTCTGTCTCAAAGCAAAGAATGAAGTGAATTGAAATTTAGAAATTCAGATTAACGATTAATGCATTTTATTAGAAATAAATATTAGTTCCTTAGCTTAAAATATTCCTCACCGAAGGTAAATAATAATTTTGTTGACTTGGAATAAAAAAGTCTTGCCAAATAACAAGCTGATTTTAGTACAAAATATTTCACAATCTATTATGCATCAATAGAGTACTATATCCAATTCAAAAAACTATTATTTGCCAGAACTAGTAATAGTGCCAATAAAAGATAAATATTTCCGCAGCCATTTAACTTTATTTTATCCAAATAAAAAAGGATTTTTTGTGGATAGTTTAATTAATTTTAAATTTGTTGAAGACCACTTTCTCAGCGTTACTTCCTTCGACCCTTTGCAAAATTCATTTTCTCTGAAAATCAAATGAATGAAAGAGACTAACCATAAGAAACTTGTCCATTCTCCAACGATCAATTCGTGACCATTCATTAGAGATGGTTATTAGCATACATTTGATAAACAAAATCGATTCCTTTTCTCTTTCAAATAAATTTATTAACGACGCGATATTATCAGCAAGTTGCTCTTGCCATAACATTTTGTCTTGCATCCACATCACATAATGCAATCCTTTGGTCAAATGTAGCATCGCTTTATCATCAAATTCTACAAAAATGCAAAAATATTATTATTTAATTTTGCTCAAATTATTTCTCTTCTAACCGACTTTTCTTATCCGTTTTTGAAGAAATCCCTAGATAAACATTCATTCCGTGAATACCTTGAAGGATCCAGGTAATTTCAAAGCATAAAAGTTAACATTACAGAGTACACTTTTTTCTGCAGTAGCTTTCCCAATAAATGTCTAGTAAAATACTGTGGGAAGCTTTCCCTGAGGCTGCAGAAAAATGATATGGACCATATGCTCTATCATACGAGTTACGACTTGCCAATGATTCCGCTCAGTACCTAGTGAATGAATAAAAAAAGCCCAAAAAAGACCTTGCTTGGCTGATTCAGTTCGAATCCAATTACATAGTGCTCGAAAAGCTCGTCGACGAGTGATTGGCTCACCGGATGCCAGTTTCTGTGCAAAAATAATCTCAGTTTCCTTCAATTCTAAATCCATTGGATCTAAAAAAATTTATGAACTTACTTGAATCGTTTCATGTTTTTGGATTTCCAAATTTCCCGTTTATTTGATTGAATTATGAGAAAAAGCAAACTATATTTAATTCAAATTTCCATGTTATTTATTAGTCAATTAGGAATTTAAGGGAAATGATTTCGATAATATTTTTGGCTTTAACCTGAAAATTTGTTAGATGAAAAAACGAAAAACATTTTTATATTTCAACAAATAATCTTCTGTAAAATACTGAACGGATTAAAACTCATTATAAGAATTATAATGTCCTGGATCACTAATATCATTTCAATAGAACGAAAAATACTAAATAAATTTAATGTTGTTAGTCATACTGTATGAGCTATTCTACCTCAAAAATATTAATACATCGAAGAAAAAATGCAGCGATAGCAGTTGTGCAATACTTTGTATTTATATATATGTTTCATATATTTTCATAAAAAGGTAATTAATCGTGAATAAGACCACTGTATACTGTATAACGTTTGTGTCTATCCACTGATAAATTGATAACAATCGTAGCCTAATGATAACATAAGTATTCGTGACTTATTGGTAATATAAGCTTGATTACTAATTTTTTTCTTTTTTTTTAAATACTAATTTCTTTTTTTCTTTGCTTATCTAACTACCATCAGCGTTTAGAGAAGTTAGCATATTTTAAAAATTAAGGAATATACCAAATTCGAAAAATAATAAAGTACTTTTTTGGACAATAAATTACCATATAATTTCGTAAAGTAATTGAAGAAATTTGTTAGCAAAATTGTTAAAGTACGAACTAAAATAACAACAGTAATAGCAAAAGAAGAAATGGAAAAAAGCGAAGATAAAAAAAGCACTTCTAAAATCAAAATGATTCATTCGGCTTAAAAAAAACTGTACATATGGTTCCTCTATTAAATGTATGCGCATACATTAGATGCAGAGATGTGTGTATATCATATGTTAGATACTGATTATTGATGACCAGTTTTTTTGTTAAAAATTTTCTTTAAAAAAAATGAAAAAGGAAAACAAAATAATCAATAAAATGTAAAAGTGTTCCAAGAAAATGGAAGAAAAAAACTGTTCATTTATTCATAATATTGACAATATAAAAGGAAATCAAATGCACAATGAATAGTGATAATAATAAATAATCCTATTGACAAGAGAATTAATTACCATGTTAGCAATTAATGTTCTTATCGATGATATTGGTGTCAGTAACCGCGAGATACCAAAACTACCAATGATACCTAGCATTGACACCGATCTTATTGTTGATACCATTTCATAAATGATACTTTTGTAGGCCGGCAATAACTACAACAAATCACAAAACTTCAATCAACAACCTTGAAGCCCTTCTCCCGCGTCTTTTTTTCACCATTAACAATAGCAACAATTTAGCAGCACGCCTAGCGTCTCCAAATGCAATGTTTTAGTTCCAACGAACCATTTGCAATTTTCAAAAATTTTTAAATTTACGAAAAGAGAGCAAAAATTTTAAAATAATTTCCCACATAATTATACAGATTTACGAGATGTCATTTTCTGTAAACAAATAAAATAGTTGGAATCAAAGATTGAGGTCACTAATGCTGCGAAATGTCAGTCATCTAACATCCAATTGAATTATTTTATATTTTCCATAATTCTGCTTATCTGTTTATTTTTTTCCTTATTACTTTTTCCAAAAAAAAAATCATTGCTTGTGAACATTTGAAGAGAAAAATGCGTAATGCCAAGAGATGAAATGTCACAATACAAATTACAACAATATTTTCTCAATTCTTTAGATATGCCAAATCTTTGCTGATTATTAGTATAAAAAAATTCCGTCATTATGGAAAAAATAATCATGGCAAATATTAACAAAATATTATTATTTGTTATAACTATAAATCATTGTTACTTGTTACAATTACAAATCATTTTTATTTGTTAAAATTATGAATCACTGTTATTTGTTACAATTACAAATAATTATTATTATGAATCACTCATATTTGTTAAAATTACAAATCATTATTATTTGTTGCAATTATGAATCATTGTTATTTATTACAATTACAAATCATTGTTATTTGTTACAGTCATGAATTATTGTTATTTGTTACAATTAGTAGCGTTTTATTATTATTTCATTATATAAAAAATATTTTAAACTTTATCATTTCTATCGTATTATGTTAACGTTGTAATTTCGACATGATGATAGCATAACATTTAAACTTGATAAAAGTCCATGGTCGAAGCTCACCCATAGAGTAGAAATGATGATGATGATGATATTATTGATGCTGATGATGATGTTGTTGATGATGATGATACTTGTTTGCATCCATCACAATCGCTAGTGAAAATTTTTCCATATTTATCTTCATTATTACTTATCATATTCAATACATTATTCAAAATACTCATAAAATATCGGTAAATATAATTAAGGTCAAAATTTTCACGATAGTTTAAATCATGAAAGGTTATTATAGGTAATGACTGGAACTTAATCGTTTATTTTGTAAAATTTACTCTTTATTATGGTTAAATGAATCGAGTAAAAATATAAAAAACCAGAAATATTGGAATATTATTCAGCAATACTTCCATCAGCTCAATCTCTTCCTCTCTCTCTCTTTTTCCATTATTGAATGTTTTTCGTAATAAATTAAGTTAAATCAGTCAATATGAAATTGATTGAACACAAAATCAAACATTGTCAAATGTTAAATAGTTAAAAATGAAACAAAAAAAATTTTTTAAAAAATAGAAAAGTCACCGAACTTGCACTTATAATATTCACTGATTTTGCGACAGTGTTACACTTTTGTTATTACTAAAATTGCAAATTAAATGTCTGCTTTGATCTTATTGAAAATTGCGAATTAAATGTCTGCTTCGATTCTATTGAAAATTGAGAACTAGATGTCTGCTTTGACCTGTTGACTTTTTCAATGCTTTCAAAATAATTCAAAAAAATGTAAAAGCATCAATTGACTAATGTCTAAACGTATATGATGTTGTACATCCAATAAAATTTTGCATTTCCAAAAACAGAAAAAAGACGAATAATTAGTAACATACCAACCATTGCAAAATTTGTTTTATTTTCACAAGTGAACTGCAAGAAAGGGACAATAATGAACAACAGCAACATACCAACCATTGTAAAATTTGTTTTATTTTCACAAGCGAACTGCAAGGAAGGGACAATAATGAACAACAATATATTTAAAATGACTGTTTTCAAAATGTCAAAATTTTAAAACAATTAATAGCTCTTCTTTTCTACTTTTTTAAAATTCTTGGTTTGATTACCAAATGCCATAAAATATACAATTATGCATTTTATACTAGCACAAAATGTAAAAATATGAGAAATAGATATTTTAAAAAATATTATAAAAATTTTAAGAAGCAAAAATTAATTGTAGAATTTACAATTACCAGCAATCGAATTGCACTTAAATATCAAAGCTGAATATAAAACCTCATATAATGTTAAAAATCTTAACGAACTATTTTTCGCTTCTTTGCGGCATTGTTTGGGAATTGCCCAAAGGATTCTAACAACAATTTTCGCGCAATTTGTTGGAAACTAACAAATAAATAGATTTCTGAACTTTGCGAACGTAAATTTCATATAGCTATTGGTATAAATAACTTTTGTCAGTCAAAGGAAAAACGAGTAATAAATCAGTTTAAAGTAACATATAAAATACATGAAATCTGTACTTGGATCAACTTTCAAATTCAGCAAGATAGTAGTATTTCTAATGTAATATAAAATTATTAATAAGCATTTCAAAATTATAATAAATTTTAAAAAATATTCATTATTAAAATTGCTATCTTTGACATTTAAATTAAAGTAGCAAATTTTGAGAGATAATTTAAGATAACAATAAAAACAAAGTGAACAGTTTAAAACAATTATTAATATCATTGTAGCAAATGATTTATTTAAATGCATCATTTCTTGCATTTCTTAATTCTCACCACATCACCATTATATTCAGCGTGCGAATTTTTCGAATAATGACCTGAAAATAAACTTTAAAAGAATTTTGTAAATTTTATCATTTTATTTTTGTGTATGAAAAAAATGGTAGCGAGCTTATTGTACTAGATTACTGTTCAATTAAACTGAAAGAACAGAAAGTCAAACAACTAATTCAAACAACTAATACTATAGTCAACAGTATTTTTGTAGTAGCAGTAATTTTTGCAAAAATTTTTTCATCAAAAAAAGAAAGAATGTTCCAAACCTATTTGTTCGAGAAATCTATTCCGATCACGAACAAACGTTGCTGCAGCACTAAAGAACAATATAACACTGATAATCAAAATAACATTAGGTATATAAAATGCTTTAATTAATGCTTGGAAAGATTTTGCTGGACTATTGTCAAGGCCACGTATCCAATCAGATACCTGCAATTATAATGATGATAATACTTGATTCTGAGAAACAAAAAAGAAATTGAATTTGAAGGAAAGGAATGATTAATGATTTATGTAAACAACGAGTGATTTTCTAATTGAAAGATAGCAATAACATATTACTTGCAACATTACTTATGAATTACTTGGAAAGATTATTATGAATTACTTGGAAAGATTATTTACTGTTTTACAATCAAAAATAAGTGATAGCATTTATTTGAACATAAATAATATTAGAAGTATTAGAATTAAATATAATAAATATCATAATATCCCACCAGTCCGATAATGTATGGTGCAGAAGCATCACCAAATAAATGTGTAATAAGAATTTGCCATGAACATGCAACCGACCGTCGTTGTGGCTCTATTACATCCTGAAATGAAAAAAGTAAATTTGTAAAAAAGTTAATTTTGTTATATTAGATGGAATTTAAAAAAAGAAAAAAAACTGTTCTTAAAATTTCTTTTCATTTCCACTATAGACCTTTCTACCACTAATGCTTTCAATTCATTTTCTACTTTGGACGCAATTTGTAAGATGTCAATTCTTTTAAAGTTATTTCAAGGTTAATTTGAGTTAAGTTTATTGAAGGTTATTTTGAAATTGTTTTAAGTTTTAAACAAAAAAAGAAAATTTAACCTTTGATAGCGGCTACAACATTCAATTGTAATCACTATTAAAGCTAACCATTTTACAAAAAATATTTTGAGCAAAAAAAGCAAATGAAGTTAAGCTTACAAGAAGCAAATCGGTGGTTATTGCCCAATTTAAACATAATGATAAGATTGTTAAAAAGATGAACACCTAAAAATAAAATGAAGTGTAAGATAATGGATTTTATAACTGAAAAATTTTATAATCAATAACATTATGCTAATTGGTTGAAAATAAATTTTTTGGAATGATAAGCTGGTTGCAAGAATAAAAGATTAAGTTAATCTTATTGTAACTGCTTAATTCAATCTAATAATTACCGTTTAAATTGTTAAAATCATGAGAATAAATAAAATGATTGAATGTTTGATGTGACTGATCACCTAATGACCAAACAATCACTAATAATAATTATCATTGCCAAAATCATAAGAATGAACAAAATGATCGAACCCCTTAACGTAATTGGTCATCCGATGATCAAACGCAGCAGTAATTAACCTCAATCACTTCTTCTATCCGAGCTATATTTTTGTCTTGAGATTTTACAATAAAATTTGAAACAATGCGACAACAATAATTACCCAAGCAAGAGTGATATTTGTTGTAAATGCATGAAGACCAATGAAAAGAAATGGTACAGCAAGTGTTGATCCAAGAGCGCATACTAAAGCATGGGCACGAATTGTCCTGATAGGTTTAAAGCACCATTTACCATGTGACCAAAGCTAAATTTGCTATTCTTAATATTTAGTACTTTGAAATTTCAACGAATAAAATTATTCCATTTAATTTTACAACAAATAATGAAATAATCTCTCCAGGCTTTGTTTCACTAAATTTCAGGATTTTTCGTTGGATAAAAATATAAAAGCATTCATTAACTCAGTAAAATTATACGAGCTTAATAAAATTTGAATAATTTTTAAATCAAATACTACTTTAATTGCCAGAAATAGCAAACTTCTAGTCTTACAAATCGAGTGTTAATGAATGCAAATATTGAGCTGAGTTTGAAACCTTCGCAGAAATTTGCAAACTTCAAAAAAAAAAAAATCCATCTACCTGTGACAACATTGTACCAATTAAAATACCCAAAATTCCACCAGCTACTGTTAATAGGCCAAAACTGAATGTTATGCTGAAATAATGTCAGATTTAACTCTCTAGCTCATTAAGTAAATTTTGCGGCACATTAATTATGTTATAAAATAGACAGATATTTAATTAAGATTGACTGTTGCACAATTTCATGAGAAAAATTGCGCAAGAATTTTGAAAAAGTCTGTATCATCACGACAATGATAAATAATAAAGTGATAATAATATAGTCGTAATCATAATAACAATAATTGGTCCTAATAACAATTGCTATTATAATTATATTAATAGTTGCAACTATAATAATATTAGTAGGTGAAAGAAATAAAAATACTTATAATAACAGTAATAAAAATATTATAAAAATAATAGGTTTTTTCGAAATAATAATAAATTCTCATTCTCTCTTATCATAACTCCCTAATACTCATTTATTTCTACTTTATCACCTATTGCTCGATATAAACATTCGATAGTCATATTATCAACATAGTTGAAATATAACAATAATTAGTCCTGATAACAACTTCTATTATTCTACTATCAACATGGCTGAAATGGTCATACTATCAACATGGATGAAATGGTCATACTGTCAACTCTATCCATAATTATTAATTTAGCATAATGAACAAAAAATAGAATGCATGCATCAAAGTGACTTCAAACAAAGTTTGAGAAAAATAGCTGGATGAAAAATGGAGAAAATCATATAAAAAAAGACAACGAAGTCACATTGTTTCTATCCCATCATTGATGAGGATATTGTTTCGTCATTACTAAGCGGTATTGGTTCATACTGTTCTGACCTGTGTGGCAGGATTGAACTTGATAGATCAGACTGTTTAATAAAATGATTCAATGAAATGAATCATGAAGACACAAGGTCAAGTTAAATATAAATGATTAATGTTTTGTGAAAAAATTGTCAAAAATAACCTCTGTTTTTGTTCATTGCTAAGTTCAAGAGTACTATTCAAATTTTGTTGCAAAGCAATGGAATATTCGACGGCCGTTGGTCCCCACCATGATAATGTACCCGTTGCAAATATTACTGATGTACTGGCAAGTGTTGCATAGATATAGGTTGGTCTGGAAAAAGATGACAATTTATTGTGAAAAATACAAAATTATATTTGAAGGATTCTTGAATTTGATCTTTAAAATGTTTGCAGATTTAACTTTAAATATTTTAAGCAGAGTTTTTTTAAAAAAAAAAGAAATTAAATTTACATTTTACAAATTGTTACAATATCTTCCCAATATGACGTATACTGCATCTTAGTAGCAACAGCATTTTCTGCTTCACCACGCTTTGGTTCTTTCATAATAAAGATGATGAATAAGATGCATGAAATGCCCATGAATGGTGTCACCCGTAGACCCCACTGCCAACCACCCAATAACGATGAAATACTTGATGATATAATATAACCCAAACCACTGCAAAATTTTTTAATTTTAAAATTTTCAAAATTGAATTAATCACTGTTTTTATTTGATCATAAAATTTTTACATCATTTTATAAAATATTCAGCCAAATCTTAAACAACAAATTTAAACCAATTTTCTATTTTTTTCTCAGGAAAGGTGATAAATAAATTTTTTACAATAGTAATTGAATTAATTTTAGTGTGATTAAAATTTTAACGAATTTGTTGAAAATTAAAGATTGCTGAAACGAATAAGGAAAATAATTTAATGGAAGATTGTCATCGTAATCGAATGACTTGGCTTTGCGATCGAAAATTTGAGGATTTCATCCATGTTGGATGAATTCACTGAACCTGTGCGCAATGAATTATTCAAATGAGATGCAGCATGCGCGGAACTGTCCTCATTCTTTATTCCACTGGTACATCTGCCAGAGCCTAGTAAGTTTTGGCGATAGCAGTGAAATATTCAACTTTTTGTTGGAGTGTCCTTCTTTTAGACGAATGACATTGCAGGACTAATCGAACTCTCTCTCCTGGATTTGGAGTAAGAGTTGTCCTTCTACTGCGATGGTTGCTCGAAGGCTAGCTGCTGATGGACACACTTTTCCCAACTCCTTGATTGGGACATGTCTGGCATGGGAAATCTTGCCGGAGGCATATGTTCCAACATAGCTCACAACCTCACAAAGTTCCCATAACAAAAGGGATGCTCATAAAATAAATGAATGGAAATTTTAAGCAACTTTATTAATCCAAAATTGATGCTGACACAAAAAAAAAAAAAAACATACTGCGTGATTTTACCAAATTCTAGAAATGTTTTTTTCAAAATTTTAACCTTCCAACTGGTATAGCAAAATAGAAAAACATAATTGCTCGACTGCGCTCCGTTTCTGAAAACATATCAGCAATTACTGTTGGAGCAATTATCGAATATGATGCTTCACCAATGCCAACAACACCTCGTAGTAGTAGAAATAACCAAAACATCTGAAAATTATCATTTCTTATAAAATAAAATAAAACTTTTCTTTCGGTTTTTTAAATTGAACTTGTAAAATAAGTTAAAAATCTGAAAAATATGATCAAAGATTAAAATTCAAAAGTTTAAATTAGAACTTAGATAAGTTTTTTTAGCATTTTCACTAACATTGGCAGGCACAAAAGATGATGCCATAACAGCGAAGATCCAGATTGCTATACCAATATCCATTGCCCATTTACGATTATATCGATCGCCGAGAAAACCATATATCGGTGCAACAAGCATATAAAATATAATAAATACTGTTTGCAATAAACCTGCTTCACTATCATTAATTGAAAAAAATGCTTGAACTTGTGTCAAGACGCCTAAAAAAAATTGAGAAATTTTAAGAAAATAAGAAATTTTTTTGATCTGTGACATAATTTTAAACATATCTGGAATTTTTTCATAAAATTATTAAATCTAGAAATTTAAATGTTCAGTTTGAAATTCGTTTAATTCAATTTCCTAGTCGAACATAAATGATAATTTAACTGACTTGCGGATAAATTTGAATTAAACGTTAGAAGAAGCAAGTTACTAAAAGAGCAAGTTACCATAATTACCATAATTAATATTATTCTTTTATATTAAGGAAAATAATAATAGCAGTCACAATGTATATTATTGTGAAATTTAATTTCAAAAATGGGACAAAAATTGAGGGTAGGTAAGAAGATGAACGAACAATAATTAAAGGATTCATTTTACAGCTTACATTATTCTGTTTAATTAGCAAAATTTCAAGAGGAAGAAATAAATGGCTTTGCCAGAAGAAGTTAAGTAAATAGCTCAAAAATTAGAGCAATGAAACGAAGAAATTCATTACGATAACAATAAGAAAAGAAGGAATAAATAACTTACCCGCAACTGTAAATCGATCAATGTAATTAATTAAATTAATGACGAATAAAAGAATCAGACAAAAATAATTACGCAATCCATTTTTCATTTTTAAAATTTCCAGATGACACTGTTTCTGCTGCTGCAAAAAAAAAAAATGAAAAAAAAAAGAACAATTTAAAGCTTTGTAATTTAAAGTCTATAAGAAGTGGAACAAAGTTATAAGCGATTTCGAATTTTGCATTTTTTTTGTTTTGTTAAATTAAATGTATTCCACTGTTATCAACAATGTTAGCAATAATTAGCAGGTACGGGTTAACATTCATCAAATGAACATAATAATAAATCTTTTGGAAGTTTAATAGTAGAAATACTAATAAAAATGATTCATGTTACAGTATAGAGGAAAGGTTACAGTATGTGTGGCTAAATTATGGTATATTGATAATATTGATTTCATATTTCTGTTTACCTATTTGCATTTGCTAATGAAATAAACTTAGTAATACAATAATTTGACATTATTTTCATATAAATGAACAAATAATATTTTCATTAAGATTTATGATGATAATATAAGCATTAGATTAGATATCTTTATATTATATGCTGAATACTATAACTTATGATATGATAGAAGATTACCGTACATAATATTGCTTAATTATTATTGGTGTCATTTGAATCACCTGCTAAAATTACTCTGGGTTTATTCATATATGGAATATTAAATTAATTTTATGAGTTCAAATTCAGTTCTTTTATCAACATATATGCAGACGTAACGTCTAGCTTTACATTTATTTGCATCCAGATAGGAGTATAAAGACAATAAAAAATGTGACTTTCAATGAGCCTTTTTTTGACCACTTTTCCGGCGATCCGATAATGCCAGGAGTTTTAATAATTGAATCTCTAACTCAGACATTTGCAATATGTGTTTTTGGTAAAGAAAATTAAAGTACAATGGGAAATAAAGTTGTTTACTTTATGTTCGTTGAAAGTGCAAAATTCAGAAAGCCAGTTTCCAGGGAACACCTTGGTTCTTCAGTCTAACATTAAAAATTCACGTTTAATTGCATGCAAGTTTGAGTGTATTGCGCATGTAGACGAAGAGAAAGTTATAGAAGCAACAATTTTAGCTATGTTGCAAAACAAAAAAAATTTTCATCTGAAAAAAGCAATGTATACGTTGTATAATATAACAATGCAGCTGAATTTTAACATCTCATTTCCGATCTATATATTCGCGATACCAAAATTTCATTACTGAATCATACATTTCAAGATCGGTAAAATTCCACAACCAGAATAAAACATTCCATTACTGGAATACAGGATGCTAAGACATAAAATACAGCAAGGTAATCCTAATAAATTGGACTATTATATAACATTTAATCAATGTGCAATTAGTCATTCACGTATAACCTTAAATATTATTTATCTACGTTTATGTATATTTTTAACCTCTCTCAGATTTTTTAGTTTAAAAGATAAAAAATATTTTAATTTTTGAATTGGACGACATACAATGAAATGATACTAATTTAAATAATAAAATATTCCATAAAGTGAGAAAACGAAAATTTCTGAAATTAATCCCAAAAAATAGTTCGACCAAAATTAACATGCAATTATTGACTGTTCAAATTAATGATAAGAAAAAATGAATGATTTGGATTAATAAGTCTGTTAAATTTGGTAACAAATCTCTGCAAAACTATATTTTAAAAAAAAAGAAAAATTCAGGCACTTTTTTCGGTGACAAATATTTCAATAAAATTTTTTAATTTCAGTACGCTATTAATTTGAAATGATTTTTCTTATTTTTTAAAACATACAATGAATAACAAAAGATACACCAAAGTAATCTTTCCTTTCTTCCTTTTTTGTTTAAAAAAGTTAGAGAAAAAAAATTTTTCGTGCAAAAAAAAAAATAAATTATTTAAGAAACTGATTAAAAAGCAAATAAATGTTAAGTTTTAAATTTAAAGAAACTATTAAATAAGTTTTGCAAATATATCGAAAGTATTTATGCATGAATGAATATATGTCCATTAGTAATTGAAGAATGGAAATTTTAAGCAGAGATAGAGTGCTAGAAGGACAGGTGCAAAAGATGAAATTTTATTCTTTTTTCTTTTTATCAAATCAAAAAGTCCTAAAATTTTTTCTTATGTTACATTTTCTCTTTTTTTTTTCTTTTCACTAAAACTATTTTTAAATAAATTCTTTTTTCTTTTTTTTTTTTTTTTTGTTAAACAAGAATTCTTTGCTAAATAAACAAAAAATTATTTGTTAAGTAAACAAACCAAAACAAATAAAAAACCAAAAGGAAACATTGATGAATGAAAGAGACAAAGAAGTAAATGCGAGAAAACTTTCATTCACATGTAATTCTTAATTAATTCATTATCTGATAGACCAAAGGATTATTCAAAAAAATATCGACCGAGAGGAGAGACGATATAATTGACCTATATGGGTCAGGCATTTCGTGAGTGTACATATATATGTGTATGTGTGTATATATCTATGTATTCGTATATGTGTATGTCATTTGTAGGTATCTGTACATCTATTTGTCTGTGAATGTGTATGTACAATAAATGAATATATGATACCAGGATATGATAATAGGATATGATAACTGATATGATAATACAATGGCTGTTATAAAGAAAAAATAAAATTATTGGTTAATTGATAAAAGAGCGAATCATATGTTATACGTATTATCACTGTTAAAAATCAGTGACTGAATTAGTGTCGTATGTCGTCGTCATAGCTGTATCCAAACAAAAACAGGATAGGAAATGACACCATGCGACAAAACAGGATAAGTGGGAGAACCATTGGAACAATTTGCAAACAGTGGCATTACTTATTAATGCAACATGTGGAATTTTCGGCAAAGGAGAAAAGAGAGAAACAAAAAAAAGGGACAGTGATGGGAGGTAAAGAGATAGAAACAGAAAAGAAGAAGAAGAAAAGAAAGAGAATTGATGAAATGGATAGAATAAGAAGAGATAAAAATAACTTAAAAAATAGTATTTTGTTTTAATTTTTTTATTTTTAAAGTATTAAAATTTAATTTAAGAATTTTTTTTTTTGATATAAATTGGAAATTGAGTTTAAATAATGTTATCAGAATTGAAAATAAGCAATAATTAATATATTAAATTATGCTTACATTTTATTATATCGAATCCTATCTTTTTCTGATTATATATCGCATCCAATAACGACAGTATAACGAAGTACCACATACAGTTACAGTTACGATGCCTATTAAACTACCATATACAGTAAGAGACATATATCAAATTATCGTGCAACAATACTATTTGTGCATGCGTTGATTAAATTTAAATCACTGATTTGAAATCTCACTTCTTGCGTTTAACAATAAGATCAAATTATTAAAAATTAAATTCCCTTCTTAGTTCAAATAACAATTGTATATTTAATACGAAAAACCACCGTATTCAAGCATCGATTAAAAATTATCAATTTTTAGCTTCTTTTCTGCACTCCCACTAGATTGTTGTTATTTCAAATGTTTCAGCTGTTCAACCATTTCACAGCGATGTGTTTTGTCATTGTAATCCTTTTTTTCAATGAAGAGTGTTTTTTGCATTGTACAGAATTTTTTTTCAATTTCAAATATTAATTTGATTCGTTACATAATGATAAGACTTTTTCGAGTTTTTTGCTTTGGAAAGCAAAAAAGAAAAAATGAATGATATTGTTGTAGCAATGTTTCAAAAACGTTTTATAATCAAATGAAACGTTTTGAAAATTTCGGTTGGTTCTGATAGTGTAATTGTGCTTGATCGATTCTGCTTTGTGACATTTCATTTTCATCATTCTTCATTTCTTAGTAACTGATTTTTGATTTTCAATTGCTTTCCTTCTTCCTTTCAGAAAATGATTGTGCTTAATGAATCAATAATTATAAATTGAAAAATATAATCAACGAACAATTCAGGAACAAAAAAAACAAGCAGCACATCTATTTTAACCCATGTGGAAAAATGAAGAACTGAAATATGACGTGAATCACTGATTTGAATCTTAATTAATTTGAATAAGAAAAAAAAACTGATATGAATAAGAACTAAAAATGATTTGCATACGTTTATTTTTTTTCTTAATTTCATAAAGTTTAGAAAATGAATTAATTTTACAGAAATAATTCAAGTATTAGTTCAATAACTGTTCCAGTTTTTTTGTCCGTTCCTTTTGTTTCCAGTTTCATATTGACAATATTTACTTTTTTGTTTTTAGAAATCATATTGTTTTATTGATATTTTCGCACAAATAAATTAAAAAACTGATAAAGTAAAAAACAGTTAAACAAAGCAATAAATAAATAAGTGAAACAAGCAAGTAAACAAATAAAAAGTATTTGAAATTGTAGTTAAAATGAAGAGAATCAGAAGTGATAAATAAAATGAAAAGAAATGAATTATTTAAATTTGATGTTCAAAAAGAAAAAATAGGAAAATCGCGAAGAAATATTTAATTATTCGAGTTTGAATTTCTTATGTACCCAGAAATTAAATAAACTATTCATTTGAATGCATTGTATGATAAATGGTAATCATAAGAAATGAAATACAAATCAGTCGTTGGGAATAATAATTCATTAAAAAGTATGCCAGAAAATACTTCGATAATTTTTTAAATTAAAAAATGAGTAATAATAAATTTCGTGATAATATTTTCAAAAGCATTGAATAGGTAAGTAAAACAATTCCAGTTTACTAAATATAATTAGGTGAAATGTTAAAAAAAAAAAAAAAAAAAAAAAAAAAAAAAATTTAAATTTTTTAAAAAAAAAAAAAAA
>JARVGP010000956.1:0-25717 GCA_029876185.1 Mansonella ozzardi | reverse complement strand
AATTTAATTGTTGACCTATTGGAAGTTTCGCGTTATGAAATTCGCGACAGTTGTTTAAAATATTTTTTAATTTAGCTGTTTCTTAAAGTTTTCAATTAATAATTTATAATTAATTGACAATTAATATTGTCTCTTTAAATTGTCCGTCTACATTTTCAGTGCTGAAGATCGAGCTGAAAAAAAAATGGACGACTGTATAATGCGATATGATGCAATGCGATTAGATATATCATCCTTAGTGACGGATATCGACCGGGAATTGATGGATCACTTTTCAATTAGGCATTGACTCGATATATTGTTGTTTATTTTCCTGCTTAGATGCATATTTATTCCATATACTGATATGTACATACATTGATAAAGCACTGATCTCAAGCTATTTTGCTTGTTAAACACAAATGAGTTAATTTCTTATGTATTTTTTTTTTTTGCCCGAAAAAGTTTCTATTTCACTTAAACTGGGTGATTTTACAATTTTATTGTGTTTTTGTTTGGAATTTTCGTGAGTACAGTATGATCTAACATGACACTGTTCTGTAGGCAGTGCTGAGTTTGTTGTTGATATTGAAAACTGTTGGGTGTAATACAAGTAACTAAATTTATCCGCAAGTGAAATAGTTGATAAGTGATTGACCTTGGTAACAGTTTTGACCTGAGCTGTTACCAGTCTTGGTCCCCCTAGGAATGATTTTTGTGGATAAGAGAAGAAATACTGTTTGAATTTTTCAAATAAAGGAGGTCGTTTTTCCAGTTCCACTGTGCGGTAGACGTATGTTATGGTTGAACCTTACAAGGATCCGTGGAAGGAATATAAATCAGCATTGGAATCGCTGAAGAAGAAATTTCTGAAAAAACCGAATAATGATCAAGTTTTGGCAGAGCTCGCGGCTTTGGCATCACGTTTTCAGTTTGATTTTTAATTCGTTACAGAAAATTGTTCAGTAGTGTTAATTATTAACTGAACTTCATATAGTGTTTTATTTGTTGCAAAATAAAGGTGGATACAGAACATTTCTACACTACGACCCTCCCAGTTGAATAACTTGCGATCCTTCTGGTTGGGTAACTGATTTAAATTCTCGCATAGCAAAAGAAAAGAAGAAACAGTGAAAATGATAGTTTTAGGAAAGTGTATAAAGAAAGTATTGCCGTTTGAGTTGTTATTGTTTTATTTCTAGTAAAATTTCAGAGATGAGGAATGCGAGCAATATGCAGGTATGTGTCATATAGAAATGGCAAAAATTCATGAGAAAATGGGTGATTGGAGTATGGAGTATAATCATTACTTGAAAGCTGCTCGGTGCTTCAAAAATGCAGAAATGCGAAATCATGAAATGAACATATTTGGTATGCTTTTCATTGCTTATTAACTTTTACAATAACGCTGTTATAGCTTTGCCCTTACAGTAATATTAGGAAGCTATTTCTTGATTTATTGCCTTGTTATTTGTTGGATTGATTATATGGTTCTACATCGTGGTTTCTATTGCAAGATTGAACTAACTCTTTACTACTACTTTTCTGTGAGTTTTCTGAAGAAAATAAATGGGAATTGTTCACTTCAGACGTGTTGTTAAAACCTGATTTATACTGTATTGGTTGCCGTGATAAATGATTTATACTGTATAGATTACTGTGACAAAAAGAATATTTGATCACCTATGGAGAGAGCATTATAGAGTGAAGATGAATGCATAATTTCTTGATTCAACATATTATTGAATTAAATGTTTTCATTTTTCAAGCAACTGAATTGATTGATTTAATTCAACTACTTAACTACAGTTTGCCAGTGTAATTGCAGCCTGTTCCGATCATCTGAATTATATGCAGGATTGTTACAATCGGGCAATTGCGTTAATTCTCAATCGTGAAGGATTTTGGCTAGCTGGTTTACACTGCACTGAGGTTGGCTCTACACTATGCGACATTGATGAACATCAGATGGCATTACCGTTTTTGTTACAAGGTTTTTTCATACTCTCTGCAAGTTTTAAAAAGTCTTATTTTACTTTTGAAAATATATGAAAAAGTAAGTTTGCTGCTCTCAGCATATTTATTCACAATACGGAAAAAGCGATATGGAAGAAGCCATTACTGAAACAGTAGATGAATAATTAGATGTTCATCTACTTACCAATATTTTTATCTTATTACTTAATTAATCATTTTTTTTAGTGTACTTAATTATTTTTTAATTAGGTGAATAATCATTCTCTTGTCATTTTTATCTACTTACCATCTTATTTCTGTCTAGTGTACTTAATTATTTTTAAGGAGCAAAATTATTGAAAGTGGAATTTCGCAGCCATTTAGCAGCATTAGAAAAATTAGTAGCTTGCCAGATTGAATTGGAGATGTATGCAGACGCACTTACAACAATTGATGATCTATGGACACTTCACATGAAGAGTACTGATAATCCAAAGTAAAATGCTTGTTTGCATTTTTTTTTTCGAAAATAATTACAACTCAAAACATTTTAAAATCTAAACTGCCAGGAATTTAGAAAAATTTGTTTTTAAATCGTTAATTCGTACTGTATTTAAATCGAAGCAATGATTCTTCAATGAAACTTTTGATTTTTAGATTTGGTTATGGTGAGGAACTTTTGAAGGATTGCGAAATTGCCTCAGTACTTTTACTGCTACAGCGAAAAGTAAGCGATTTTGCAACTTTCAAATCTAATTATGCATAATTAGTACTGGAACTTAAATACTAGTTTGATTATTATGCAGTCATCGTTTTCGAATTAGTC
The DNA here is from genome assembly GCA_029876185.1 of Mansonella ozzardi. Classification (NCBI taxonomy): domain Eukaryota; kingdom Metazoa; phylum Nematoda; class Chromadorea; order Rhabditida; family Onchocercidae; genus Mansonella; species Mansonella ozzardi. Next base: position 22,956 of record JARVGP010000956.1, on the reverse strand, counting down.
TAAAATAACTGGAAGCTAATTTTTTCAAATCGGGAAAGACAGTCACAGTACTTGAAAAGAAGTAATACTGATTGAGGTTGTTTGTAGAATTAAATTTTAACTTTGTAAAAAAAGTGGCTAAAAAATCAGCTGTAAGAAAGAGTTGTGAGCGTTATAATAAGGCTAATGTCCATGAAAATGCCCACTTGGAAATATGAGATCCAGATAAAAGAAGTGGTTAGTTTATCAATACATTAAAAAGTAAATTTATCAGCTGTGCAGTGCGGAAGGATAACCTGTTGATCACACAAAGTATATGTGTGTATACCGTATTGATGCAGTTTGAAGTAGAATTTGCAGACTGATGATATATCTGCACGACATCGTTTGTTGCTGTCAATGTATGATAAATATTCATTGCTGCCTGATGAAAAGACAGAAAAGGATCGGAAAATACCATGGAAAGAGCTACCACCAAAAGATTCTTCATTGTCCAAGGATTTGTATTTCTTCTTTTATGAATTTGTAATGGCACTTCGGCATGGTGACGTAGAAATGGCTCGCAAAAGTTACGATGTTCTCGAAAAACATTTTAATTCAATCTGTAATAAGCTAGCTATGAAATTGCTAGATGATGTTATGGATAGAGGTGGATTGGATAAAAGAGGTTTTGCTGATAAATTTATTTCTCAGGTTGATTAATGCTCTTTTTCCACAATAATCATTATGATGGCAAATTTCATAGTAGATTTTGAGATGATACAATTAAACTTGACATTTTTACACTTTCCGTTTAGTTCGGAAACAAATAACTTAAGTAATCTTAAGATTTAATCATATTATTATCACATTTCTTTCTCTTGGTGTAAATTTGTACATTCCTGTATATTATTCTATTTTGTAGTTATCGTGATGTTTTAAACAGATTAAATTATATTCCAAGTACATTTTGTTACAAAAATTATCAAAAATGGAGGAGAAAAATTTAGATGCTGAAGTAATAATATTTTTGATATCTCTAGACCTTTCTGGAATATTCTCTTTTCCCTTTTGAGATTTTTTGATTCTTCATTAAGCGTTTAAAGTAGAACTAAAAATAATACACTTTCAATTGTTAATTAAAATTTGGTTTGATGTTTGCCTAATATGCTATCTAAATTTATCGAAAGTCTGCATACTATAAAAATCATTGCATTGTTTAGTTTATCAATTAAAAACTTGAATTTTGTGCTTTTTTATAATACAGTAATCTTGGCTATTATTATAACTTTTTAAAATAGAAAAAAATAAAGATTTACAGTGTCAAATGATTTATGGTAGCTTATTTTAACATTCTAATTTGTATATTTCATTCTTTGATAAGATTGTTATAAAACATAAAGAGTGTACCTTTCTTCTTTTAGTTTAAATAAAATTATTTGAGATTAATAAATATTGACTGAGAATTTATCAGACATGATAATTAATGTGATATCTTACTAATTATATGTCTTACCATATCTTAATTAATTTAATTCATCAAACTATTTCAAAAAAAATTAGTAGGATGATTCGATGAACCTATATAGGTACTACGAGTGCATTAGCGGTACAGAAAAGCATACTGTCTATAATTATGTCCTATTATGGTAATTAATGGTAAATACATACTTGAAATATATGGCATATATGATTGCCTTTCAAGCAAATCGACGGGACGTTGATTCTCCCTTTGACACATGGTGGTCATTTGCTATGACCAATGGTTTTGCAAACTTTGTTTTAAATGGAATGGGAATATTTTTGAAATTTCTCAAAGTCAAAAGAATATTTGAAAGATTTCTTGAGATATTAAAACATTATTAATTGTAAGCCATTTAATTAAAACATTAAAAAGATATTAAAATATTATTAATTATAAAATAAAGATGTAATTTAGAATATTAAACTTTACCTTACAATCTAACATATATATGTATGATATGATTATCCATACTATTACAATCAGACAACACAATTAATTAGGATAGTTTTAGTTTATATTCAGGTTATCCTGGATAAATTCATCGTATAAAAAATGCCAACTATATAGCAAGAAATAGCAGTTTTTTTTTTATGTAAGATCATTTCAAATAATCAATTTTGAAAATCACAAATAAAATGACTGCCTACCATTTACAGCATCAAAATGTCGCACGATACATCTTATATCAAGCTGTAATGATGATAATTGGTGACATCATACTATCATTACTAATGACTGACATTGGTGGAATTCGCGCATATTGCTGGGAGCAATCCCTTCTATTCGCTACATCACTATTTTTCTCCTTTTCTTATCGTATCCATATTATTGCTATTGTCGTTGTTGTTGTTGTTGTTGTTGTCGTTGTCGTTGTTGTTGTTGTCGTTGTTGTTGTTGTTGTTGTTGTTGATATTTATTTAGAAGCACTTAGTAGTTGTAAGAGTTTATTAATCATTTAGGTTTTTTTTTAAATTTCGATCAAAGATCAATTTTTAATCACATCATTTAGACAGGAAAAAGAACAAATACATAAAAGAAATTTTTTTAATTTAATATTTTAACAAAATATTTTATTGCTTAGCATTTTAACTAGAAAAAAATGTAACAACATACAAAAGCAACCATATAAACAACAGTTGCATTTACCAATTGTTTATTATTCAGATTAAAACAAGTCAATTTCTTTTTCTTTTTCTCTCTCGCCCCCTTTTCGTATTTATGCTTCATCTAGAGTTCTTTGAATTTTATTAATTCTACAATTTAATAAGTTATGATTTTTTGTGTTTAAAATTGTTGTGTGCAAGAATTTTCAATTTTTCACTTAACGTATTGTTTTCCATATATATTATAATTTCAGGAAAAGTCATCCAGAAATGTCAACCAATGATTTAGCAGTGAAGTATGGAAAATTGGATGCATTTGAAATTGAAAAGAAAATTGGTAAAGGACAATTTTCGGAAGTGTATAAGGCACGATGCAAAGAAGATGGTAGTTATGTTGCATTGAAAAAAGTTCAGGTTATTATTTATTATGAATTTAGCACTCAATCTAATACTATTCATCATTCATTAGATGTTTCCATAATAATATGACCAAAAAAAAAAGATGACTTTATTCGAGAGAACTAGAGTTTATTTCATATTTGAATAACACATAGTATATTTATTCTAAGATAGTGAAATGTTTTTTCTTACTGTTAATTAATGTAGCAATCGGAATATTGATCAATAGAAGAAAAAATGAGATCCTTATAAATAAGTTATATAAGTTATGGGAAAATCCTTATAAGTAAATCATGAGAAGATCCTAATAGTAAGTTATATAAATAAGTTATGAGATTCTTATAAGTAAGTTGTGAGATTCTTAGGTAAGTTTTATAAGTAAGAATTTTTTGTTGCTCATTTTTTTTTTTTTTTTTTTTTTGCAACACCAAAGTATGGATAATAAATTTTCTTGAATCCATTTTATATTTATTCTAAGGCAGTGAAAAGTTTTTCCTTACTATTAATAATATAGCAATCTTGCTATTAATTATTATAGCAATCTTATTGTTAATCATTATAGCAGTCTTACTGTTAATTAATATAGCGATCTTACTGTTAATCATTATAGTAATTTTGCTGTTAATCATTACAGCAATCTTACTGTCACTTGAATTCATTTAATTTTTTTTTTTTTTCTTATATTCCTACTTTTAAGGTTTATGATATGGTAGATGCAAAAGCTCGACAAGATTGTATCAAAGAAATTGATCTTTTAAAACAGCTCAATCATGTTAACGTTATTCGATATTATGCTTCCTTTATCGAAAACAATCAATTGAACATTGTTCTAGAGCTAGCAAATGCTGGTGATTTAAGTCGTATGATACGGGTTAGTTTGTTGGTTCATTGAATTTTTTTTTACAGATCATCTCATCAGTTAGCATTTCATTATAAGATTTAGCAGACCTCAATTAACTCTCATAGACTACCTTGTCTCTCTCTCAACATCAATGACCATGTTGTCCACTCCATAATGTCCAAGCGTGGAAAAAATTGAATCATATAGGTGATTGACAAGGCTGGCTAATACTGAGGGCTCGCAAGCGCTATCTGGCCACTATCATGACCACGGGGACCTTTGCCTGCTGCGTTTCGTAGGCTCTGAACCCTACGCCACTATGATTGATTCGTTTTGTTGCAGAAATAAGGCATCAGATAAAGTAGAATTTGCCTTATAAGAAGTAGGTTAAGAAATATGCTTAACCTTTTATCATTGTCATATTGTCATATCAGTGTCTCTTGTAGAGCTATATTTAAATTTGCATAATGCTTAATTTGGAAATTCTTATCAGTTAGTCTTACTTACTATTTCATATAAATTTCGAGCGTTCATTTTTTACATACTTTTATAGCATTTCAAGAAAAGTAGGCGTCTTATTCCGGAACGTATCATTTGGAAATATTTTTTGCAATTAGTGCGAGCATTGGATCATATGCATTCAAAACGAATCATGCATAGAGGTAAGCTCTGTTTATATTGACAATACTTTATCAATATATCGATAACAATATCTTACTCATCAATTAATTCCAAGCGTATACCTTTAATTCTTATTATATACCTGTAATTTTCTGCTATAACTAATGTTTACCTGTATGTTTACCTTTCTTTGATTATTATTGTTAAAGAGATCGTGATTTTCTTTTATACGATCTATTTATATAATTAATATGATTGATGTACTTGTGCCAGATATTAAACCAGCAAATGTATTCATTACTGCGGATGGTATTGTCAAACTTGGCGATCTTGGTCTTGGCCGATTTTTTAGCTCAAAAACTACAGCAGCACATTCGTTAGTTGGTACACCATATTATATGAGTCCTGAAAGGATACAAGAGAATGGATATAATTTTAAATCAGATTTATGGAGCATTGGTTGCTTATTGTATGAGGTAAGTTTTGATCTACATGCTTATTGAATACTTGAATTCTTTTTTTTTTTTACTTGATTTCTTACCGTCTGTTGAAATTTAATTTTGAGAACTGAAATAGATGAATAAAACATATGTTGATTTGAAGATCGAAATGAATGTGAACTGATGAAATAAGGAATAATTTAAATAACGCATCATTTGATCTACTATTCAATCATTTAGTTCATAATCCGGCACTCAATGAATGTTTTTGTGCTCTTATGTTTTCTTATGTTCAAAAAATTTTTCAGATGGCTGCATTACAATCACCATTTTATGGTGACAAACTAAATTTGTATTCATTATGCAAAAAGATTGAAAATTGTGAATATCCACCATTACCAGCTGATATTTATTCACAACAGGTAAGACTGAGGAAAATTATGAATACCCACCANCATTACCAGCTGATATTTATTCACAACAGGTAAGACTGAGGAAAATTATGAATACCCACCATTATCAGCTGATATTTATTCACAACAGGTAAGACTGAGGAAAATTATGAATACCCACCATTATCAGCTGATATTTATTCACAACAGGTAAGACTTAGGAGAGTTGTGAATATCCACCATCATCAGCTGATATTTATTCAGAACCAGCTTTTATTTTGAATATTATTACATCAGTTTCATCATCTATTACTTAACACAATCAGAAAGTTCTGACAGCTGATTGTAAAAGCGCTATTTTAATTTAGTTTTTTTTTCGATAATTTTTAATTTTTAGTTTTTTTAAAATTTAATTTCAGTTGCGTGATTTAATATCTCGATGCATTTGTTCGGATCCAAGTAAACGTCCTGATATTGCTGAAGTGTTGAATATTTCGGAGCAGATGAATGCACATCTTCATGTAATTCATTATTCATTATCATATATTTGAATTGTAAAATTTTTTTTTAATTTCTTATTTCTCATATTTTGTTCAATTTTTTTTCTTTTTTTTCCCCTCCCTTATAATACAACTTTCATTAATGTTTGATATCCAAAGAAATTATGCAAAATTTTCTGTTTCTATTCATAATTTAGTTATTTCAGTCAAAATAAGTGTAAAAACTAGTATAAGACAAAAAACATTGGAATCGCGATAATTAATTAATTTAAATTTTGCGCTTAAATTATTGTCCTGTTTAAAAGATACTTAATAAAGCAAAAAATATATTTAAAAGTTATTAAATTCAATAAGAGATATATTTAAAAGTTATTCAGTTTAATTAAGAGATATATTTAAAAGTTATTCAATCGATTAATTAAAAAATTATTCAATTCAATCCAAAAGTTATTAAATTCAGTTAAGCGATTTATTAAATTTAAATTAAATTAATTGATCGATCTGTTTCCATTCATAATTTTAGTTCTTTCAGTCAGAAGGAGCAAAAACTGGTGTAAGACAACAACGTTGGAATCGAGATATTGGTACTGATTCAAGTAATGAAATTATCGTTACGCGTAATGCTTAGGGGAAAATTAATTGAATTTTATTGCTATACTGATCATTGATGCTTCATTGTACGTATATCTTTCATTTTGAACTTCAGTTTCACTTAAATTCTCTATTTTGAGTTTGCATTAGGAACGAAAAAAAGGAAGGTTTTTTATTAGAAGGAGAAATTTCTACACATAATTATTAATAAGCCAAAAGAAAAAAAAGAGAAAAAAAAATCAATATTTCGAATATATTCATATAATTGGCAAAATATTAGGATATCTCTTTTGTAGTATTTTTAGCACAACGTAAATCTGTTAGCCATGATAGCCCGTTTTAATTCACCCATAGGACCTTTTGCTTCTAATTATTTACCCAAAGTTTACCCTTTTGTTTTCATAAGCTGTTAATTTTCCACTATGTTTCTCAAAAAATAGGTGCTTTTTTGTTATTTTGAGAAGAGTCAATAAATGAACAAATCATCGATGATATTTATATTATCTCATTTACTCATTATTTAAATCAATTCCATTTCCAATTTTGTTTTATTTCAACAATGCAACAGTAAAGAAGAAATTTATTGTGATTATTTGTTTGTTTGTTTTTTGTGAAATTTCACTTTTACTTCGATAGTATTTTATTCTTATATGTCGCATTGACTGTATTCAATTTCATTAAATTAATTAGGATTGTTATTGACTGTAGGAGGATAGTGAAAATTTAAAATTGTAAATTCCATTTTATGCCACCAATACAATCTTTCCTTTTTCTTTTTTTCTTATGTACTTCATTTTCAATTTTAAAGTTTAAAACTTATCTTTAAAAAACATTCCAATATTTGTTTATTCAATATTCAGCTTCCAGTTAATTATTAAGGAAGACTTAAAAAGGATTTAATGTGGAAAATTTTTAAGTAAATTTTTTATAATGGATATTTTGTTATCAATTTTCAATTAATTATAAAAGGATTTGAGTAAATTTTTTTGTAATGAATATTTGTATTAAAAAAGTTTTTACTATATTTTATAGCCTAAATTGGAGAAAAAAAAAGAAAAGCTTATAGAGTAGTATGATTATTCATATTTTTTTTTCTTTTACTCTATCTGTTGGTCTAGTTTCTTGTGAAAGTTGCACTTGGATCGATGCGATAACAATACGTAAAGCTGATATGAAGGTTTTATTTTTTTTTTTTTATATTTATTATTATTATCATTACTGTTAATTATTATTATTATTACCATTAATTATTAATTACTGTTATTCTATATTTTTGATTTTTACTATTCCTTTTTTTTTGCTTGACAAAATTATCAAAAATTCAATAAACAACCATTGTTCTTTCTTCTGTCTTTTTTTTTTCAATTTCTAGAAATCTCCATTTTCATGAGCATGGTAGTGGTCTTCATCGGTGTCTAACATTGAATATCAATATTGGCAGTTCAAATCGATTTATGGATTGTTTAATTGCTTATAAATTTGTCATTCCTGCTGGTGCATATATCAATCTTGACAGGTATGTATATTTATTGATTTAGAGATTTACCTTATTTGCAAGTAATGAAATGAAAAGGATAAGAAGGATATAGGTATGACAAAGTATAGTATCATCGACTACTTTGAAATTATTTTAGTTTTAAGGCCATGATGAGTTTGTAGGGGCTTGTTCCTCACCCACCGCGGGTTGACCCGATATTTGAGATTTTTGAAACTATCCATGAGGTTATTATCTTCGAACTAAGAAATTGTTAAATGTTTCAGTACTAACAATTTTTTCAGTAATCTTTAGTTTAATATTGCATTAGTTGTTTATACAATATTCTACTTGAAGATTCTAACTTGATTATATTTGATGAATTGCAGAGTCGCTTACACAGTGTTCTAAATTTTCTTAAAACCTCTAGGAGATTCTAACTTGGTTATATTTGATGAAAATTATCTAACACTTAGCATTTCTATGCTAAAAGTTAGCGATACAATGATTTTGAGTAACTTTGCACAAGTAAAATGTTGCAAACAACTTTTGCTATACTTTTTTTTTCGAAATACAACAAATATTGTACTTGTAATTCCAAGTGCTATAATACTACGACTCAGTAAGAATTCTAGACGATGTTTTCAATGTCCCAAAAAAAAACTCTTCTTTAATATTATTGTAAGTAAGGAATTGTAAGTAAATAAGAGAGAATGGAAAAGAAAAGCGAAAGTTTAATTAGAAGCATTATTGCAGTATGAAAGAACATCGAATTCATGCAGAGAAATTATTCGATGTTGAAGCATCAAAAGAGAAATCGGAAAATACATCATTTTATATTTGTTCAAAACGACAATTAAGAAAAAATTTCATTTACAACGAGCATTTTGAATTACCAATACATTTACGTTATCACGCTGCCAATGGAGAAGGTTTTGTTTTTGTTTTTTGCTTTTTAAAAATAGCTTGTTTAGTAGCTGATCAATTAACTATCAAATATTCAAGTACGTATCATTAGGATAATCAATTAACTAAATTGAATTGAAATGAAAAGATATTTGCTTTAAATTTTCTTAAAAAAGTATTCCTGAATGAATTTTTCAATTTCAGATACTACAGTTACAATAACAGCTCCGCAGTTACTTTTGAGATGTATGGAAAATTCCACTTATCTGATAAATTACTGTAAGAAATATTTAGTCAAGATGTGAATTAATAACTCCAAGTTATAATTGATATATTAAAATTTTTCCAATAAAATTAATTTTTTCCTGTTAAACCTTGTTAATATAATTTTGACAATTTCATTTTGAGAATTTATTTTATAATATATTGTCATTGGTTGATATTCATAATAGTTTTAGATTAGTATTTAGGAAATTTTTGAGGTATTATTTTTATAACGATTAATTAAAATTTCAAATAATTTCTTACAGGCATCTTGTGATTGTTCAAGCGATTCATAGTGCAAATGGTTGTTGGTATCATTTTTAGAACACAATAGAGTACAAACCAAAGTACCAACTGGAAATGCATCTTCAATAACATTCGTTTTATTTAATATTATTTTTGTTGTTATTTGTTGCGCTATAATAATATTTATTGCAATAGTGAAAAATAACATGAAAGTAAAAATTCATTAATTATACTAATAGTATTTCAGATCATCATAATATTCCAAATGCAAAAAAAAAAAAAAAAACTATTAAGGCCTTCTTTGTTGAATTCGAATATGAAAGAGCTTTAGTTTTAACATCAGTTAATATTATTAACTCAGTCAGTATCATCATTAATTCTAATGCTATGAATTATCTCAGTCCGAATATTAAATATAAAAAAACAACATACATATATATTTACATATCTCATATTTGAATACTTATTATTACAAACGGTACAACGAAACAATTATTGGCAGGTGAATGATAATTTTATGTATGATGATTAATAGACAAATTATGCAAGTAAGTCATAATGTCCTTTTTATTTTTTTTTTACCATATGGCAAATGTATAATTGTCATATGGTAATCATCATTAGCAAAATGGATTTATGTTCAGTTGGAATGAAGAAAGTTTTAGTTTAATTATTAAATTAGCATAGTTTGTGATGGGACGAAATTTGATGAAAAACTGCTATTATTTAAATGTCACATAAGGTTATAATAAGCTCTTTTGAATGGTTAATGATAACCTGCAATAATATCCAATGGACTACTATTGATGGTTGATTTATGGATGCATTCGTACCATCTGAAAATTAAATTTATATTTTCTTATTATTTATTTAATTTATAATTTATCTTTTTTTTTTCTTTCTTGATTTTCTTTTCCTCCTTTGTAAAATTTCTTCAGTGCAAAATTTTTTCGCTTTTAACGTTTATTAGGTTAAACACTTGAAGTAATACAGAGATAAAAGTATTTTTACAAAGTAATAAATTAAATTTTCACTAAGATCAGAAATTTATTAAATAAACTTACTTTGAGAAGGTATACAAACTATCAGCTCGAAAAAAATAACAATGCGTATGATATGATACTTTAAAAACATTGTCGTAATCAATCTTATCGCTAAGTAATGGCAGTGATATGTGATAATTAATAATCGGTAATACTGCTACCGGTTGTCGTTCCTGAAATGCATCTTTATGATAACAGCTATTGAATCAGTTATTTATTTTAATTTATTCACTTCAGTGATTAATCGTATTGATGGATTAATTAAAATTGACTTGATTAATTGATTGATTTTTTTAAAATATAATCGTGTTGGTCGATTGATTAAATTGGCTAATTGATTGATCGATTAAATTGACTGATTGATAAACTGATTTGTTCTTTCTTTTAAATATTTCTTAATTTCATTTTCATTCTTTACAAATACAAATTATTATAAATTTGCTAATTAATTAGCAATTAGTTATTTTAATGGTGTTGCTAACATTAATTATTTATTTATTTTACCTGATGTGATGTAAAAAATGATAGTGCAAAATTTGCATGTACAACCCAAAATTTTTGCCAACCAGCAGAATTACGAAATTTACGCAACAAATATCCGGACATTTGATTAGCCGGAGCCTAAATAGTACAGTATGCAAAGGCAGGAAGACTTCCCATTTTTTAAGCTTTTAAAATTAAATGCAAAAAGAAAAATCTATTAGAATAAGGAAATGTTTTAAATTAATTAATAGTAATAACAATATGACTTTTTGTAGGTAAAGATAAATCAGTTGTAAATACCGCATGACCTCTATGAGTGGTCTTAAAAGATCATATTGTAATTATCTATTAATAGGGAAAGTGTAAGTTTATTTATTTACAAAAATGCATTAGATTAAGGAAATATCTTTTGAATTAATCAATAGTAATTACAATATGATCTTTTGTAGGTAAAGGTAAATAGTAGTAATTGAAACATGACCTCTATGAGTGATATTAAAAGTGTTTATGAAAAGAATAAGTTTATTTACTTACCCCAATAATTGCATTAATTCCTAAGGTAGCATGACGATACCAACAGACATCCAATGTACTATATGGCATATTTGCAAAAATTTTTGTGCCTAAAAAAAAAAAACATTATCAATGAATTTCAATTAAAATTGAAATATTTCGAAAAAAAATTTTTTTAATTGCTAAAAATTTACTCACACACTGCTCCATATTACTCATTTTATAAAATAATAATGCAATTTTATTTTATTTAAATTAAAAAATTTGAAAAGTTTAATTTAAATGCAAAAATTTGAAAAAATTGGTCAATAAACAAACCAAACGTATTATTGGTTGTTTCATATTTATCAAACATTTCATAGCTGTATGTTAATTGATCACTTAAACTTCCTTCCATAATTACTGCAAAATTGACAAATTTTGAAAAAAGTGTTACTCTTCTAGATTTAAAAAAAAATTACAAAAAAAATTGAACTAAAAATTTAATTGAAATAATTTGTAAATGAATTTAAAAATAAGACAAAAAACAATTTATGGGAATTTGAAATTTTCGAAATTAATTCTTTTCTTTAGTTCCAAATGCTTCATTTAATTAATATAAATTAGTATTCAATTAACATAAGTTATTATTTAATTAATACAAATTAGTGGAATTTTTTTCTAAAATAATTCATTCATTACAGTGGAAATTTGTTTTGTGGAATAAATTTACAAAAATATTTCAATATTATTTTTTTTACCTTTTAATAAACTTATATGCATTTGAAAAGAAATGAAAAAAAAATCAAATTAAATCAAAAATTAAATTGTAATTAACCAAAAGTTTCAGTTTGTGGTAATTCCTCAATTTTGCATTGCTTAGCATTTTCAATAGCTTTTGTTATCTCTTCAAGCCATAAGTCACGGACACTTGTACAATCACTGGACAGTAAGAATGTACGACTAACAGCTTGTATTGTAAGACAAATAGTTGGATCGAGAACGACATGTAATGCGTCACCTTCTTCTACCTGTAAAAGTTTTCACAGTATCATTTGCAAACATTTCAAATTGCCATTAATTTGATGCTTTATTCACAATAAGCTAGAAATTTTTTAATTTAAAAATGAAATTTGAAATTATTTTAAAATGTCAACAAATAAGTAAAAACAAACTGTCATTGCTCGTAATGGTAGAAAAGCATTACGTATGAAGCCATTTGCTTGTGTTCGATAAGCAAATAATAAAGCATCATTAAAAAGTACCACAGCATGTGGGATAAAACCACGTTTGGTCCACTTACGTAACCATCCTTGACGTATAAATCTCTTTAAAAGAAAATTCAAATTTTAACAACTGTCATAAAGTTTTGGAATATTTTGGCAAAAAATAATTAATAAAGGGTAAACATTGAAATAGCCAAGCATTCAATAATCAGCAGTGGAGATGAAATACGCGATTATTGACTAATGGTCAACACCAGAATTTAATTAATTTCAACATATGTCTTACGGGAATACTATTTTACAAATCCATTCTTACTACAATACCGAAATTCTGAAATTAAAGGATAATTCTTGAATTTGATGACATAAAAAGTGACAACGGAACAATTGAATGAAGTCATCTGAAGTGGGGACGATTATTAACCAACGACCAACACCAGAATTTAATTAAATTTTACATCAATATGCTTTGATAAAAATTCTTTTATTTTTTTTTTGTTGTAAATTGCAAAAAAAATTATTATCTTAATTAAATTATGATATACTATAATAATTAATTAGTTATGCAATATTAATAATAATTAATTCCAATTTCAATTTGGATTCAATCAATTATCAACCAGTAGATATGAAATCAAAATGAATAAAATTTATACTGAGTAAAAACATGCGAAATGTATAAAATTCATTAACAATTTAAAATACGAGGAAACGATTAAATACATGGAATTGATTGACATAAAAATATGGAAGATAATTAAATATGTGAAATTCATTATTAGTAAAATAATAATTAATGAATATATTTAAAATGAAAATAAAATAAAGTATAAAATTAATTAATCTCTTAATGAATGAAAAATAGTTGCAAAAAAAAAAAGCTATTAAAAGATTAATTCATAATTAATTGTATCAGGCGTGAATTGTGAATTATGTAAGAGATAAAACAAAATTACTCGATTTGGATCGGTTAATCCATCAATAATATTTAAATCATTTCCAAGTTCAATAAATTTTGTAAAATGTACCAGTCCATCAAGAGTTGATTTTTTTTCCGCATTAAATAATGCAACCTAAAAAAAGCGCAGTGCTGTAGAAAAGAAGAAAAAAGGAGTTGACCATTTGAACATCGGATGATAAGATGAATTTTTGAATGTCCACATATCATCATCTCAAAATAAATTATATTTAGCAAAAATGGACCAAAAAAAATGATTAGCAATAAATAGGTGAATAATTTAAAAATTTTTTTACACATCATTTCAAAATGAATATGTTTAGTAAAAAAAAAGAAACCAAAAAATGACCAGATTTGAAGAGTTTTGAACCTTTTTTTTTTTGATAAATTTTTTACTAACTAACCTTTTCCACAGCTATACGACAACTGCTTAATTGTGGAGCTATTTTTTCCACATCATTCTCTTCCAGCAATGCAACAACCATTCTGCTAAGTAACTTTAAAAAATTGCACCAATTAATTAATATATTTAATTAACTGTTGACAATTTTTTTTTGCAAACATAAAATGAATATACAAAATAATTTTCGATTAAGCGCAAATAAATATCTGAAAAAAAAAAACTTACAGTTTGCCATACAGCCATTCGATGGGTTACTTTCAGCAATAAAAAATTAACATTACAGTTGTAACAATTGCGCATTTGAAGTTTGATAAGTGACTCAGCGAAGGCGCAATTGACACGAGTTAATTCATCAATAGCTGCTAGATAAATTGGTGAATTTTGTATAAATTTCCTGTAAATTAAGGGAAAAAGAAATGAAACAATTTACATTCTTCACTTTTGTGCATATTTCATTTAACAAAAACTACAACCACTTTCTTCAGGCCTAATTTTTAGGCCCTTTTAAGACTGTTTGAAGTATTAAAAAGCAAAACAACATGATTAATGTGCATATGCTTACAATAAAAGATAGTTATCTTGGAAATTAAAAACTTGTATTTCAAAAATTTTTTAAAATTTGAAATAAATTAGAATTACATTCGATCCCCCAGAAATTTTACAAATTAAGTTTTCAAAGAAAGAAAAAGATTTTTTTAAGCATAAAATTGGAATTTTTTAAAAAATTTCAAAACTTGAAATACATTCGAATTTTTTAAAAAAAGACGAAAATTTACGAAAGATTCACTCAAGTTCATTTTTTCAAAAAAAAAACAAATATTTAAATAAAATAAGCAAAGAGTTCGAAAAAGTTAATTAAGCAAAAATAAATAAGGAAAATTTGTACAATTTTTTGTCTCAAAGAGAAATAGTAATGAAATTTAGGATTCAAAATTGTATTTAGTAATTAGTAAAATTATGAAAGTATAAAAACAAAAAAAAACGCTCAGTTGACATTACGTGCTCAGTTAATATTGCTAAAAAAAAGAATGATCTTATTTGTGGCAAATTTACTTAAATGTCTAATTAGTAAATTTAATCTTTTAAAATATTGATGTAATTTATCTTAAATTATTTTAAAATCACTACAAATACAATTTTATATTTAATTAAGTTAAAAAAAAAAAAAAAATTAATAATTACATTACAATTCATTATATCATACACAATAGAAGATTACCATCAATCGTGGTATAAGCACTGCTAGCCAAACATTGTTGTAAAAAGCTACCGATAATACTGCGCGGTATAATTCTATATTAGCATTAGTCAAATATCATTGCAAAAACGTACTGATAATACTACAAGTTTTAATTTCACATAAATACTAGTGAAGTATCGTTGTGAAAATCTACCGATAATACTGTGGGGTTTAATTCCATATTAGTACTAGTCAAATATTGTAAAAACCTACTGATAATACTGCGGAGTATAATTCCAATTAGCGCCACTAGTCAAATATCGTTCTAAAAACCTACCGATAATACTGTAATGCATTATGTACTGAACATAACAGAAGATCACCAATTCGTGGTCGTTCCGCATTAGCACTATTCAAATCATCCGCCCTACAATTATCATTATAGCTTTTTTTTTTTCAAATATTTAAATCAATAGTTGAAGAAAAGGAAAACGAAAAGGAAATATATATACCAATTTTTTATAACTGTTTCTAGTGTACTGAGATAATCATCATGAAAATATTGAAGAGAATTCAGATCATGAAATAAATCCACCAATGCTCTTCCAGATGTTAATGCTCGCTCTGGTACTATTTGATAAAAATCCTAAAAGATGAAAATTTTGAGTTAAAATTATTTGTCAAGGTTAAAGAATAAGTAATAAAGCAAAAGATATATTTGAAAGTTATTTAATTCAAGTTAATGGCTAATAAGTAGAAAGGTTTTCAATCAATAGCTCTTATTAAATTCAAGTTAATAGCTCATAGGTAAAAAGGTACTTAGTTAGAATGAAAAAGATGGTGGAAGTGAAGGCATCAGAACAATTTAATATTTTATCGGTGAAAAAAGAAAAAGACCCAAAAAATTTTGTGGGTAAACTTTAATCTTTGATTTATATTAGAATTACTAGGCTAATTTGAATTTCTAAGCTAGAATTACTAGACCGGTTTGAATTACTAGGCTAGAGTTACCAGGCCAAGTTAATCTTTGATATATACTATAATTTACTAGGCTAATTTTAGAGTGTAAATGGACATTTCCAATATCTTTCAACATTTCCGAATATTATGATGAACATCTTAGAATTTATCTATAACAAATTGTTATCTTAGAATTTAGTGATAATAAATCGTAGCATAACTTCGTGAACGACGATTTACAAGGTTTCCCCATAGTGAAATCATTAAATCATTTGGCACAAACTTTTTCTAGTGCTTTTAGCGAGGTAAATCAAAACGGTATAGACAAGTATGGTTGCATATGATGCAGCGGAAAGTGCTTAGGTGATGTAGGTAAAATACAGATTTATTTCCTCAACAGATAATTTCTTTCTACGATAATTTTCAAAGGAAACAGCAACATTATGAATTATGTGTGCTCATGACCCCACAATTGGATGTAAGAGTAGATTATTTGTGGTAGACATTTGGGTAAGGCTTTTAGGCAGTCTTTTTTTTGCATCACTTTTTAGGGCAACCTATCAAGAGCCAGTAACAAGTTCACCATGCAGTACAATTTTAGCAGACAGGGATTTTCTATTGAGGAGATGAGACCTGCCCGGCGAACTGCTTAGCGAGACAGAGATTTTCTATCCAGGAGATGAGACCTCCCCAGCGAACTGCTTTCTGAGCAGTATAGCTTCAATGCCAATGGATAGGTGTCTATTAAAGGATATATCTCATTTGTTACATGATCAATGTAGTGGATATTCAGGATTAAGCGGAGGCAGAGCTGATGGAAACAATTGAAAAAATTGCAGAAAATACAAGTAGTGATGTTCGATTATCCAGAATTCAGATTCATACAAAACAATAAGCATTAGTAGCATATGGTTCTATAAACATCAATTTTGGTACTGTTCTTCAAATGTTTGTTGTACCAAACCCTATTCATGAAGCTTTCTCGAAAATCCCTGAATGCTTTAGCTATTCTGTTGTCCATCTCTTTGTTAATCGTTAAAATCAGAGGAAATAGATACTGCTAAGGTAGTTGCATTGGTAGACAGTCTTAAAGTTGCGAATCCTCAAAGGGTGATGTGTAAAAAAGATAGTAACAAATATTATTTGTCTATTTGCATGCATAAAAAATTTTTTATTCTTTTGAATCGATTCAATTTTTTTTTTTTATTTCTTAATTAATTTTAAATAAAAATTTTATAATAATTAATGTATTCTTTAATTGAAACAATAAAACATTTTTCAGTCTTAAGCAAACAAAATCTGAGTTTAAGATTTTTAATAAAAAGTAAAAAAAAAAAAAAACGAAGCAAATAACATCAAATACAGGTAAAAATAAACCTCGGTAAGAATTCTGAGATCAAAAACAGCTGTCCTTTCAAACATGACAATATCTTTTAACACATCAAAACATTTTGGATTCCTTTGCTAAAATCAGTAAATTTTTTATATTACAGTAGCATAAAACTGATAATTTAAAATTAATTTGGTTTTAAAATCAATTTGAAAATGAAAAAGATCAGGTTGGTCATTGATATAAAATGAATCTATTTGAGATGTATTTTATGCGAGCCAAAATAATTTTCCATACCGTTGGCTTCAAAGGAGCTACAAGATCTTGGCTAGAAGATTCTAACATTGACTGTTGTTGTTCATTGATAAAAAAATTATCAGTACTTATTGTTCGATGAAATAGATGAATACTTTCATCAATATCTAAAATAAAGGAAAAAATATTGAATATCTTGATATGATATGATCAAATAAACAAAAAAAATCATCAAAAGATTGAGCATACTGCAACTGAACATACTGTAATCAAATATACTGCAAAAATTGCCGAATCTTCTGAATAACAGTGCTTTTCTCAATTATCACAATATATAACTTAATGAAATATTTGATGTTTTTAAAACTTTTTGGAAAAAACTTCAAAATAGTTTGAATTTTTTTTGAATGTAACGCAAAATCAAATACTTAAATATCTAATTTGTTTGATTTGTTTGATTCAAAAAAAAAGAAAAAGAGCTTACCTTTCCGTGAATGTTTTGAATCGCTATCAGAAATTGTTACTGCACCACTATCGCTCGATTCATTTAACGTATTACCACTGGTCCGTTTAGAACTCGGATTTAATAGAAATTCGGGCCTAACAAAATGCACGTCATATGTGATTTAACAAAAAATTTGAATCTAATAAACAATTCGGATTTTGGATAAAAGCTCAGATTTAATAAAAAAATTGGATTCAATAAAAAAATCGACTTAATAGAAAATTCAGATTTAATCAAAAATTTGGGTTTAATAAATAATTCGGAAAATTTGGATTTAATAAAACAACTCGGATTTAATGAAAAATTCGGATTTTAATAAAAAATTCGGATAAAAAGTCCAGATCTAACCAAATGTACATCGCAATGCGATTAAAAAAAGAAAAAAAAATTTGAATTTTTAACTATAACATTTTAAACTAATTTAAACAAAATCAATTTGTAATAAATTAATAATAAAGTTGAAAAATTTATTTAATTGAAATTATTTACAAGTTCTAATAAAATTTTAAACTTATCCATACTGTTTTCCCTGTTCCATGCAATTGAGCAAACAATTAGCACTCATGGTGGTGGTGGTAGTAAATAACGAATGTGCTCTTTGTCTTCTGGAAACTTTTGATGATGAACATTCAGATTCTGAAATCATTATAAATCGGTATTTTGCAATAATCCAATAACTGAAACCAGTCTAGAAATACTAATAGAAAAAAAAAATAGTGAGGTATAAAATTTTAAAAATTGGAAAAATTTAAAAATGCAAATTGTGAGTTTCTCAAACCAGATTTTTGAACGAAATTAAATAAAAATTTGCTGTATTTTCTTTTATTATTTGTATCAGAATTTTTATTTTTCGTTTTTTTCTTTTTTTGAGTGTTAAAAATTAATTCAAAAATTTTTAGTGCGAAGCATTCAACTCTTATATTCATTGCTTTCCTAAAAATTTATCGTTTAAATCCAAAAAAAAATGACTTTTGAACTTTACATTTATTGTGCAGAAATCTTCCGCTAATTCAGTTACTTCTCTATTTTTGTTTTTCAAATAAAAAAATTAATTTGTTAATCATATAATCAAATACATATTAATTTTTTTCATTAATCGATTACCATTTGACTATTAGAAAGTTGGTCAAATTTCATTTGATCGAATAATTGAAATTTAATTAGGTTTTCAAAATTTCATTTACACAAAATTTGAACGTCAGATTAAATCAATTTTCAATTTGTTATTTTATTTAATAACATTTTAAATGTTATGCTTCATCTTGTCGCTCTTTTTTTTCCATTGACTCAAGGTCAAATTAACAAAGGTCAGTTAATCTTTCATTAATTTACACTCTAAACATACCGCAAAAGAAGATATTTCATTTTCCTTTAAAATTGTGAAAACAACATTCTATAATGAGCGGAAAAATAAACAAGCAAACAAACAAACAAACAAGTAAACAACAAACAAACAAATTAAATTGTTTATATTGTTGTTATTGTTATTGTTATTGCTGAAAATTCGCCCAACAAAAAAAAAAGTAAACGTGTAAGTGGAATGAATTGAAGATAGATTAATTAAAAGTAGTATAGAATTCACAGTTAAATTGAAAAATATTTAGGCCGTTGCGATCAAAGTAACAGAAAAAAAACGAGATACTGGAACCGTTAAATTCTTTTGATCAAGTAATAAACTTCAGGACTCAAATACTGCAAAGTGTGCAGTTCACAGTATCAATGTATATAATATCGATACATGCGGTCTACAGTATCAATGTATGCAGTCTGCAGTATCAGTGCATGCAAGTAATACTGATTAGGCCGTAATGGAAAAAGTGACAATGTGACAAAATTTCTTGCACATTGGACATTGAACAGTATGTAAGAGTAATGTAATGTTCAGGGAAATTTTACTTTGTTACTGTAAACTTTATTCCTATTTCTATTCTCGAACATAATTTTTATTCTCGAACATAATTTTTGATACCTGAAGATTAAATATATATATAGCTATAAGCACAGTAAGTATTGGATAAATTATTGCAGCAGCATTATGTTAAAATTAATTAATTAGTCATTATCTAGAATAAATGATGACACTTGATCAAAAATGTTCCTTACAAATTAATTTTTAATTTCCATCACAAACTTCACTTTACAAAAATAAATTTATAATCATAGATATAAAAGAATGATGAAATAAAAAAAAAAGGAAGCGTTCTCTGCTTATAAATAAAATCAAAAATTGTTTGAAATTTTAAATACGAAAATTAGAAAAAAAAATAAATTTCCAAAGAAGACTGTGGGAAAAACCAAGTAGACACAACTGTATATATCTGCATATATATGTATCAAAGGAAGACCAGTATTATTTAATAGTCGAATGAATACAAAATTGGGCGCAAAAATTCAAAAAATTCACAAACAAAAAGGATTATACAAATAAAAGCACCAATTGAACTTTGAATCGTGAATCCAATAAAGATTTGAAATAATAAAATATTTGATTTTGAAATTTTCCATTAAATAATAGATAAAAATTTATCACATTATCATTTGCTACTTTGATTTACATATTAACAAGAAATATTTCACATTTTACGAAGAAGTCAATAATTTTAATTTAAATTAAATTTAATTAAAATTTTTCATTTATTAAATTTTCTAATTGCTTATGAATAATTATACTTTAGAAAGAGAGGAAAAAAAATTCTAAACGTACCTTTTTTTCCATTTGTAGTGCAAAAAAAAACAAATTTCAAAAAAAAAACAAAGTCATTATTATATCTTTATTTTATTTAATGCAAAAACATTAACAGCAGCAGTAATTTCAAATTCAAATTAGCATTTCAACGAAATTTAAGTTAAAATTTTACTGTGGGAAAAATTTGCGTCTTCTCAATCTTTTTTTTACTTCAACTTTACGTTTCTTTCTACAATTTAATTTCAATTTTAAATTAAAACAAATTTAAAAATTTTTCAGGTCTTTTACAAACTTGGTTAATTAATTGACTAATTAATGCTATTATCGTTCTTTTCGTTTTTCATTTTTTAGTGTTAAAAAATTTCAAAATGAGAAGATGAGTAAATCATGCTGAAAGAAGAAAATAATTATTTTTTTTTTTTGGTATTCATTCAATCAAAATACATATGCTCAAAATTACTTTTTAAATTTCCAAGTACAACACATTTTAAAATTTAATAATACACATACAGTGTTTAACATTAATATATGCATTTACATATACATATATATCTATATATGATCACAAAATACATAGTGAAATAAAATTAGCTTAGATTGGTGGTGGAAATTTTTTGAATTCGCGTTACTTTCTATCCTTTTTTTTCCAATGCATCATTATCATCATTATTGCATTAAATAGCAGAAGCAATAGCAGTTTTGAGTAATTTAAAAAGAAAAAAATACATAAATCAAATTAATTACTATACATGTAAAATTACTGTATATGTAAAATTACCGTACGTGCAAAATTTACATATACAGTAGTTTTTTATTTCACCGTAATAGTTTTAACAAGTTTAATGAAATATATTTTATGAAATGTTAAATTGATTGTATATATATATATATATATGTATATATATATATACATGTATTTGATCTAAGTATTATCACATTCATTTACACTTACAAAAACAAAAAGAAAAAACAAAAAAAAACAAGAATAAACAAACAAACAAGAACAAAAACTTTTAATAAGAAATAATTGGCCAATTAATGCAATTAATGCATTTTTGTTAAAAAAATATACTTAATTACCTTTGCAGAAGATCAAAGGCTAAGAGTAAAAAATTTAATTTTGTTTAGAAATTTTTCTTATTTTAAATTATAATAATTGATAAACTTCAGGCATAAAAATATTTGCGTCACACAAAAGGAAGACGTAGTACATAGCAAGTAGTAGCAATAGTGGAAGTAGTAGTAATAATGAAAGTAGTAGCAGTAGGTAAGTAATAGTAGAAAGCAGCAATTCGAAGAACTGAATGGAACAATTCGTTGTTAAGCATTAATGATAGCGACCCAATTAATGCTGATATTACCAAAATAACATTCACCATCATCAGCAACACCATCAAAGCATCAATAACAGCAATAACAACAACAGCAGCACTACTACTAATGATGAATGGTAAATGATAAGTAGAATAGATTTGTATATCCGTTTTTAAAGTAGTAGAAAAATAAAAATTAAGCAATAAGCTATCAATTATTTTCAAATACTATACGTAAATGTCAGGCAAAATCATTTGGATTGCAGCAAAAGCGGTAGCAATAGCAGCAACAACAACAGCAACAACAACAGCAACAACAACAGCAACAACAACAGCAACAACAACAGTAACAACAAAACAATAACACCATTCCAAACAATTACTACAACAACAATAATGATAGCAAAAAACAGTAATCATAAAAAGCAGTACTGAAGTATTTATTGGTAAATAAACAAAATGACAAGTAAGCGTTATTATTATTATTGTTTATTGTTGCCATTATCATCATCATTATCAATATTATTATTACTATTATTAATTATAGCAAGCAACAATGAGAAATTTAAAAATATTATAATTACAAATTTTAAAAATATGAATAAGAATTTGTTACCTAAAAAAAATTATTTATTAATTCATTTAGTTTCATTTCCAATATTCTCTTCGATTTTATTTTGATATTAAATTGTCTTCATCTAAAAAATTTACCTTTCCTTCAATCAAAATTTTTGAATAAATTGCTCAGTTTAATATATTAATTGAAAATTTAAATTTGCTCAATGTTAATTCTAATTCTGTTGATATATTACAAGCATAGCAAAGGAAAAAAACTCGTTAATGAAATTCAAGAAGAAAAAAA
>JARVGP010000955.1:0-25877 GCA_029876185.1 Mansonella ozzardi | reverse complement strand
ATAATAATAATAATAATAATAATAATAATAATAATAATAATAATAAACAATAATGGTAACAGCAATAATAATAGATCACCATTATCATTAATGAGATTAGTGGCGATGATATGGTCGATAAGAATGATGTTAACAAATGAGGACTTTGATAATAATAACAATAATGATGATAGTAATAGCAATAATAACGGCGATTACCATTATCACTATCATCATTGGTGGTTAGTAGTGATGATGCGATAAATAATGAATAAGAGAGCAAAGGAATTATATTACTATTGTTTGTTTTAATACTGCCAGTAAGATTTTCTTTTAATCAATATTTCATTTCATCACAATTTCTAATCAAAATATATCAAAATATTTCCGAAATATCGATGAACGCTATTGATCGGTCGCATGGTCACTGCTAGTTTCTATCACATTTCATTTTGATATCAAACATCCGCAAACAATTGATGGTGAAATATAATGACATTATTTTTTATTTTTTTTTTCTCTTCTATGCGCATAAAGTCTAAATTACATGGATTTGAGCAGAACTATTAATTGGATATTTTCTTTAGGTTAGGAGTATTAAAGCGAAAACATAACTATAATCAACGTCGTATGCTACGACATTGGAGTATTTTCAAGTTAAAATCAAAAAAAGAAAAATTTTTAAACTTTCAGTTGGTCTTAGTTCTTTTTTAGCTCTTAAAAATCCCATTATTTAATCTTAGTTTACCATTTAAGAAGATAGATTTTAAAATTCTCTAAGATGTCAATATAATTCCCTGAAGAAATTACTGGAATTCCACTGTTATCAGTGAAATTTTACATCTTTTTAGCTAGATATTGCTCGGGTTATTTATGATTGTTCTGTTATGCTATTCAGTGATGGTTGTATGTTATGTGTGCTGGTTGTTGCAAGTTAGAATACGACATCTAACCCAAACAAATTATAAAATAACCTTCAAGAATCGATTATCATTTCGAACATCAATCGTACGCATCTAATTATTAATATTTGCTTAACATAATTAGCATAATTTTTACTCGTACTTTCAATAAGTCTTTTGAATCATACATAGAAGCAAACACAAATTTTTTAGATGAAATGAAATTATGAGCAACGATATATTATAATTTGGAATGATTTTTCTTTTAAATATTCCATTCGAATAACTTTTCAACTCTGATTATCGAAGAATTAACAACTGCTTAAAATGTTTAACAATAAATTGAAGGGAGTAATAGAATAATCCGATTATTCCTCCGGTTTATTCGAAACATTCCTCAGAAACTTTAGTCTTATCGTTTGGTCCAAACATTCACAACACGCAATAATTATTTTTATACTTTTGTTATTCGGTTATTTATCACAGCAATTGTTTTATGAGGTAATCTCGAACAGCCAACAAGAAAAGGATGATTTGAGTTAGTCTCGTCCTACGTTCCGATTGAATTATATTCTCACTGCATTATTAGTTTACCTTGCCAATGGCTTAAAATTAAGCTCTGCAATGGGAACTGTTGGCAGAGCGGTAAAACAGAAATTTTTTTCAAATGTTACCAACTTGCTGGCAATTTCTTCAGTAATATTTTTGATCGATCCCACATATAATGGGATGAATATTAATAACAAGATTGAAATACATTGAAAATACTTGGCGCACCAGCAAAATTACTGTAATTCAACTAGTGGAAACAAACAAGATGTTGGAGTGCAACATGAGCTTAAGCGCTTAAATAATTTAAGTGAAATTGCAACATTCGTTCTTTATTAAGAGATTGTGCAATTTATTTGCTTTCATTATTTCAAAACAAGCAGAACAAAATGGAATAAATCAAATAGAGCGCTTGGATTTCAAGTGTTCCTATCAACAAATATTGTCGTCATTGCTCTTATCTGATATTTTGAATAGCTAAACTTTTTTTCGAAGATAGTTATTAACATTTGTTTTATTATAAAAGTTAGCATATCTAAACTGATAACAAATAATATTGTGAGAAGGATGAAATATTAGGCCGAAAGAAAAAAAAGAGAAAAGAGTGATTCCTAATTGAAAAACGAATTGAAAAATGAACTTTTGTGTCTTAAACAGCTGTTGAAAACAGTTTGCTTTGAAAACTCCTTATT
Source organism: Mansonella ozzardi (assembly GCA_029876185.1). NCBI lineage: Eukaryota > Metazoa > Nematoda > Chromadorea > Rhabditida > Onchocercidae > Mansonella > Mansonella ozzardi. Next base: position 23,755 of record JARVGP010000955.1, on the reverse strand, counting down.
ATATTAAAAATCACATTAAAAAGAGCAGAAAGTTTCACTTCACTTTGGCTTCAATCATTGAATCATTCTTAGTCCATTCACATTCCATTTATCATTTCGAAACATTTCCAATGTAATTCATCAGTCATAAAATGATTCCAAAGTGTCGAAATTACGAAAAGTTGATAAAAATACTTCACAAAATGCATGAAATTATCAAAAACAAAAGCTTTAATTAATCTGTTTCATACTCGCTGTAATCTCTTTAGTAAGGATTAGAAACTTTTCTAGCTTCGTAACATCTTAATCAATTATCCTGGTAGATTGTAAAAAAATTTAAGAAAAAACTGATAGTATATCAGACTAGCTCTAAATGCTAGTTTGATTTGACCATTTGATGAGCCATCAATTTATCTTCTTTACCTATAAGAATAGAGCATCTGGAAGTAACTAGATTTCTCTCATTTCCATTTCAGACCTAATTTTGAACTATTTATTTCTGAATGTTTCGTAAGAAATGATTTTATTTTTTGAAATGTAGTTTCGCCTTTCTTTTAAAATGATTGTATTTTAGAACTTTCCTGTATAAAATTTTGTTGCTTTTTCTCGCTCTTTTTTTTTTTTGATTCCTCCTCATCTACAAATTCTTCATCATCATTACTATTGTTAGTTTCAGATGTCAGATATCATATTGAGGTTTCTAATACCTGAACTCTCGATGCTTCTTCTGTGTTTAGCAACCTCGTCCCAATCGATATATGTCACAATTATGAAACTTTTGCAAATTATTTCTCTCATTACTTCTTTTTTGTCTCAATAATTTTGTAAATTACGCAAATTAAGCTGCAATGATTCATAAAAATATTACTCATTTACTCAATTAAAGATCAAAATAAGAAACTTTGCTGGACCAAATAAATGATACGCTGAAAAGAGATGGACAGGCTTTTTCAGTGTTTATAGGGATTCAATTATTATTTTCGGTCATTTCCAAGTTTACCTGAACATATAAAGAGAATAGATTCTGACTCAACTAGCGGATTTGAAAGATCTGGAGAGCTTGTTAAATTCTCATAGGATATGATGCGTGGAAATGCGATAGCATGATTAAAGTTTCGAATTCCATACAATTTATTACTTCACATCGATCTAATTGTATCAATTGATCTACAATTATTCAATAACTATTGCACGTCGATCTACAGTTTTAAAGTTTGCTTTTTATGAGATAAATAATATTTATGGAAACCTGTCTTGATTTTATCATCAAACTATAGGACTGAGAAAGACTTGGCGTAATATGGCGGCATGCTTAAAGCATTGACTATACTGGGATGATCTTATCATATAGTTCGCCATCTTGAATCTCATTATTCCCATTTATTGTTAGTTACACAAACTATAAGTAACCACAACAAACGAAGTAAGAGCTAAAAATTAAATAAAGCCATCTCCATTCAATAGTGTTGGATAGTAATAAATGATTCAGATTTTGTAATTTCAAGTTCTCATATAATAGTCGGCACTGATGAAAGTAAACAAATATTTTTTGGAGAAAAAAAAGATAAAAAGGATTGATTTATTTGAGAAATTGGATCTCAGTTTCTAATAAATTTAAATCTAAATCAATTTAATAATTAAGCAAAAACATAAGAATCTTTCTAATGCATGGTCAATATAAAGTTCAAACTTAAGCTTTAATGTTGGACGTCAAGAAGTACTATTTCTTTGAAGAAAATTTTACGGTCATCAGATGAACAGAAAAAAAGCATTGGCATCTAAGAAGCAAGCATCCTAATGTCTTATCTCAAACATCATAACTGTAGAAGTTTTTCCGTTTTCGCTTTCAATCTTTTTCGAATTTCTGATCTTTATATTGAAGTGACAATTGATGAACGAAGAAGAATTCATAACAACAAAAATATGAGATATTTTTGTATATTTCCTCGAGACACTTAGATTTTGCTTGTATTAAAACAAAACACCTTCTGGCTTTGAATATTGCAGTCCGGTATTATTTGTTCCAGCTATCATATTTTCTTGAAAAATCCTCAATAGCCATTATTTTAGATGGAAAAAAAAATAAAAGTATGGGATGAGATGTAGGAAAAATGGATAGAAATGAATTCTTTTCTTTTTTGAACAGAATTGAAAAACTTACAAAACGGAAAAAGTGACCCTTTGGTGCTTATTTAGTAAAAGCAAGAAACTTCTTTCCGTCATAAATTTATTGGATACAGTCTTTTGCTATTTCTTTAACGTTTAATGCATTACTTTGAGATATATTGTTTTAAAATTTAAATTTCGGACATAATAAATTGAGATGACAATGAAAAGCAGATAAGGACACATTAAAATAAAGATGATTCCATTTTGTCATTTATAATTAGCAAATTAGATGGGTGTGTTCGTGCGTGTATACACACATATGCAAATGTATTTCTTCATACTAGTTCAGGTTTTCATTCATTCGTTATCTGCAGAAACATTCTTTTTGTTTTTAATGAAATGATTCGATAAATTTTATAAATTCTAAAGTTAATTATTTTTTGTTTTTTTCGGGTGCGATGTCTGACCAGATTCACTTTTGTTGTTATAGATTTTCTTACGCACAGCGTTACGAAGTGTTTTGCATCTCTCTGAATCGTTCTTTCCGGACTTGTGACGTTTACGACGTGTAGATTCATTTTTCATATTTTCTTCCGATTCTTGACTTGTCTATAAATTAATTAGAATATAACAAGTTAAAATAAAGAATTTTACGGCCTGACTAATCAGAAAAATATCTTTAAATAAAAAGATGCATTTTAATTTTGTGAATTATCAACACAATAAACCTTTCCTAAATTTATTATGAAAATTCGTGTATTCATTTAAGGAATCATGAAAAGAAGCATCAAAAAAAATGTATAACATAATAAACAAGGGATTTAGCAAAAAAAAATTTCCTAGGTTTATTCGTAAAGCTGATATACCTTGTTTTTGTCGGATTTCGACGATTTCGATATTGTTGCCGACTGGATGAATTTTGATGAATTTTCATTATTTTCTCCTTTCTGTTCTTTCACATATTTCCGTTTTAGAGCCTTCTTTTTCTTTTCCGATCCTTCGCTGCTTCTCTTTCTCTTATCTTTATCTTCCCAAACTATAAATATCATTATTTCAAATGAAATTGAAGTAATAGTACTGTCATAAAAGTGAGATTGATATTGTCAGCACACAGATCATTGATTAAGGTATAATTTAAGTAATCATGCGCAGATTTACTTAGTCTCTTGTAGAAGTACTAATAATTCAATCATTATCAGTTATTGCGATTATCAAACTTTAAAGATTTTTTTCATGATGGCGTAACAAACTTCTTTTTTAAACTTAAAAAACTTATGGGATGTACAGTGGCCTTAGTATTACATAAATACCAGCTAATCGATTGGTTTCTTGCATAATTTGTTAATTGACTACCAATTTCAGTGCGAACAATTTAACTGTATATAATTTATACACAAACAATTAAAAGCTAATTAACTGTGGAGAAGCTACTGTTTGCGGAAATATGCGCTGTATTTGATGGAACAGGGAAAAGTTTCGTAAATACTATAGTAACATAAAAGTGACGTGTAAAATTACGATAACATACTTTGCTTGACTGAGAATTTTCGTGATCTGAAATCATAGATTTACATTTGAAACAAAATGAAAAAATTTTGAGCAAAAATATTTGCTGAAGTCGTATGCCCACGGGATTAAACATTGATATTTGTTTGAATCCCGACATGCTTTTGATAGGGAATGACGTTTAATTCAGTAAATGAAGAAACATGCGTGAAATTTTTTTTAAATTTCATCATTTTTTCTATTTAAAAAGTTTTCAGGCTGCCTGCAAGAAAAGGGGTAAATTTGCCTTGCCAATTTCGAATCATATTAAATTTAATAAGATCGCATGCTACTAACAAGGGAAGTTTGCGAAGATTGATGGTTAGATCGTCGGAAAGATTGGGTACACCACAGCGTATTATTCCTCTATCAATGTGCTCTTTGATAACGCAGCAACGGCCACAAAATGTACTTGATAGTGTGGTCATAATGAATGGAATCATCTACAATAAATAATCAAATTTAAATACGGTACTGCATCAATTTTTCCGTACTTTTCACCGAATAGTCCAGTATTTTTATGGCTCTAAATCACTTTTTTGAGTCATTCTTGTTAAAACTGGCGATTAGGGAACTAACAATTTCATTTAATCCAGGGTAATCTCTAATGTAATCTTAATGTCCATGCAGTATTCATATCTTGCCATCTGAATAAAAATAAAGGAGTGTTACATTTTGAATTCAAAAGAATAGTGGATGTTAATGCATATAATTTAAGTCTGGACATTTTTAGATATTATTTCAGTTCAGATAAGTGTTATTTTGAAGTTCAAATTACAAAAAGAAAAAAAAAACTGTAATTTAAATACTTTTTCGCCATACGGTAAAGTTTTGAGACATTCTTGGATGGTATCACGATCTCCACGAGTCAAAAATGCCGAACGGATATGAGGAAAAACCAAAGCACAGCTAATGAGAGGTTTTTCCTGCTGCCAAATCCACGCAATTGCAGCATCTACTACATTGATTTCTTTGTCAATGTCCAAATCACATCTGCACAAGACAATTTTATATCTTTGAGAAAAAAAATTTCGAAAGAACTTTGATTAAACTTACAAAACAATGCTTGCACTATCAAACAATATGCAAATATGGTCTTAGAAGAAATTTACTTTTTGCACTTCCATTTATTTATGGATCTCATTTAAGAATCAATAGCACAAAATGGGTTATTGGCCATTTATCTATGTATTTCACTTATATATATATTGAATCCAGAAATTTGTATTGAAGTTAAAATTTATTTGGACGATTTGATGTTACCTAGCTATGATATTGGCAAAAACAATTGGCGGTATGCATCCAAAAAGTTTATGCTGCACAATATCTCGAAATTTGGCTGCTGCAATTTCTTCAATTTTTTGACGAGCAGATAGACCAGTAAAGATTGAACGTTCGTTGCCAACGATAATTAGAGCTTGAATGAGGGAATCTGTTTTCTGCCATGCTATTTCCACAAGAATCTTTAAACAAAAAAAAAAAAAAAATATCACGGTTTGAATAGGACTGAAATAATACAGAAAGAAAGAAAATTTGACACTCTGAAGTTCAATAAATGAAAAACTAATTTCGATAACAGGCATATAACAATTTTAAATATATAATTTTTTCAAACCAGTCAAGAATTTAATTTTTAATTTTTTTCTTTCACTTAAAGTCCTTACGATAGTAATTACTCAAAATACTTCATGTTTTCTTTGTATTTCTTATAGACAAAGCATTTAATTCTAATCTAAGAATTGAGAACACACAGTGTTCGATCGTTTATTACATTCTAAACTTTCTGATACTTTTCATTCTTGACGAATATCAATTCCACATCATCAAAAATAATTCAATTTATTTTTTTACAAGTTTTCTGAAGTTAAAGTATAATATGCTCGTCGTAAATATAGTAAAATACAACAGTGTAACGACGGGATCTTTTTTTCAAGGGACCTGTCATTGTCCCCTTATCACGATAAAAAATTATTTCTATTAAAGGCTTTGTGTATGGACATTTCGCTCGTAAAAGTACTAACTTTCTGTTTATTAAGGCCTGAAAAGCGGTAATTAAAAATGTCAGGTTATTGTCAACATAAACTTCGTTGCCGTCTTATCAATATAAACATCTGCTTCTCAGGTGTTAGCAGTAATTAGCTGTCAAAAGTGCAGTTTAAGCGCAGCTTCTTTAATTCGCCTATAACTTTTAAGATTCAAGGACAATTTATCTGCTGTTGCTTCGCAACATTCAGTTGTTGCATCCCCATAGATGAGACGATACTTTAAATTGCGTCTTAAAAATTACAAATAAGCCTAAGTTGCTAGAAAAAAAAATACGTTTTCGAGTTGTTGAAATAGACCGAGCATTAGTAACGATCGGGATAAATCGATTAGATCGGCTAATGCATAAAATGACAGCGTGATATTCTTTTGATCCTCATTTCGAATATATCCTATTAATGTTTTCACTGCCTCTTCATCATACGATGATATATTGATATGTTTTGGTAAGCGGCCATTTTCCCACAGCTTGAATTGTTGTTTTCTTATTAGTGCTATTAAACTATTAAATATTAATAATCCCTCCAAGCTTTCAGTTTGTCCATCATGAAATGCTCTCCACTAATTTGTACTGGTAAATTCTTTGAGTAGTTGATACAAGCATATGCTTAAAATGAGCCATAAAACATGGTTGAGGAAAACTAGGTGGAAATCTACAAGAAGGTTACAATTTTGTTAACTAAAACATTACAGAATTTTTCAGAGACTGTCGCCATGCTATTTTTCATGCATCTGGTATATTTCATGTGCTAATTAGACTACCGGGTGAAATTAAAGTATACAGTCTTAGGATAAAATAACAATTAGAATTAACTGTTTGTAAAATTATAAAATTCTTCTTTATTTTAAAGGAAAGGAAAAAAGTGAAAAAAGAACTATTTTAAAATATTATGTAAGGGCAGTTTTTTCTAAAGAATTCTAGAAAGTATTTGATGTTACGGAAATTCTGACAAAATCTGTAATACTCATTGGTCTCTCTCCTTTGTAACTTACATTTTGAAAAATGAGAAAAAAAGAAGAAAGGAAAAGCAGCTTTTTTTGCTCCCAGAAAAGGAATAAAAATATACTGACCTTTTGAATTTTCAAGGAACATTTTGCAAATTCTTGCAGTTTAATTCGATAGTTTTCTTGTGAGGCTATCAATTTTATTCTTCTGTCAGTATTTCCATTGCGTTTTAAGCGGTTGCTATAAATACTTTACAATTCGACAATGACTATTGGGCATCAATTTCGATTTGATGTTTAACACTTACAGATAATGTTGGAAAGTAGCAGTCTAAGCAGCAAAGATCCTTTGGTTTTGCTTGTTCAACATTCAACTAGCAATCATAATTATTATCAGAAATGAAAATAAAGTAAAATCTGGGAGCAGTAAGCATCAGAATATTCAAAATTTTGCTTTAAAATATGAATAATATTCTGGTTTAATTCTCGTTAAATATTAGTTATTTGTTTCGTTGCTTAATTATATTACTTTTTTTTGAAAATTTTTTCCCTTTTTTACATATAATGAAATCGGCTACAGCTTGCTGCAATGAAGTAAGATTGTTGAAGCATCTAATATCGATGCCCAGTAACATGCATTTAAGAAAGATTGTGTTTGTTCCAATATTCAGGTCACCAGGACAATCAAGTACTAGTGAAGCTTAATTCAGAAAAGACTTTGTGTTGAATGAAATTTCCAACTCTATCCTATTTCTCATTTCGGAAACTGATTTTACAGATATCAGAAGTTTTCTGCATCGAATTCATACTAACCTAATTTAATCAGTCATTTATGAATAAAAGGCCAAAAATAGGGGTTTAATTTTAAAATCAAATAGATTGTTGTGAAATGTGAAATATTTATGTTTTTTTTTGAAACAAAAACTTATAAAAATTTTCTTAACAAGCATTTCTTTGCCAATTTATTTTATGGAATTTATTTAAAAAATTATTCTTTATAGAACAGGGCGAAAACAAAAGAAATTTCTTCATTCACAGTTTGAATTAAAAGTTAATGAGAAAAAGGTTGCCGTATTTTCCATAATATCTTATCAAATAAGTAGTTCAATAAAAAACAAAAAAAAACCCTGAAACTTTGCTGAATTTTTTTTCCTTCCTTTTAAAAAAAAAAAAATAATTTGGCAAATGAGCACATTTGAGAAAACAAAGTAATCAAAAAAGGAAGAAAATATTTTAGGAAAACAAAAGAAAATCATAATGTATGTAAAAGTTCGAATTTCCTGCTATTTTTGGTTAAGAAAAATGAATGAAAGAGCAAAAATTCAATGCCCTTCAAGAAACACCTTTGAAAAAAATTAAACGAAAAACTTTCTTCTATATGCTTCTAATTAAACTAACGGAAGAACAACAATGATACTGTAGAATTCCTCTTCCTCAAAAGAAAAAAATTGTTTAAAAAAGGAGGAACACTTTTAATTTTTCATAATCAATACTTTTACAATATATTTGTTATCTGCTATGCCTTTTACTCTGCTAATAGATTTCTTTTTTTGTCCTCATTTTTATTCTTTTTAAACTTTTAAAAGTATGTCCCTTCATTTCTATTTGTTCATCCAAAAATTTTTGTTAAGATCTTTTTTCAGTTCGTTAAAAAGTAAATGAATGGACTGAAAACTTTACAAAAAAGTTTCCCAGAATACAACGAATGAAAAAAATGTGTCAAGAAAAAGAAAGAAATAAAGATATCTATCAATCAAAGATCCTACTTTACCAGATAATTTTGCGACTATTCACACTTTAAAAATCTTCCTGACAGTGCTATTTTAAGCTTTCCATTCTAGTCGAATGAATAAGGCAATCAAATATTGTGTAGCAAAAGTTTTATATCCTTTTATTTATTTTTACTTTATAGGGTAAGCTTTTTTCGTTTTTTTAAAATTATTTTGAGCTAAACTTCTACTAATAAAGAAATAATTGTCTGCACAGAAATTTCATCAACAATCTGTGTATGATGACTGATTCAAATAAAACTTTTTCATTGATTCAAACTCCATACTGCAATAAGTGAAGACTGTTAACGAAATGATTTTTTTTAAAAAATATAGCAATTTAGATCAATGAAGACATTCAGTACATTTACATCAAGAAATGAAAACACTTCTTCTGGCACGGGTAAAACTAAAAAAGAGAGAGAGGAAAAACAGGAAAAAAGTATTTGGGAGGAAATTTAACGAACAGAATTTAATTTACCAAGAAATCATCCGGAATTTCATTTGGATTTGTGTCAAAAAAAACCACTGAACAAAACTAATTAGTTAATTTTGAATTGTTTTTGGTTTTTTCTCGAATATCAAAGAAAACTTGCATCTAAAATGTTGCTTTACAGCTCTATCATTGTTATAAAAAAAAACAATGAATGGTTCAAAAAAACAATGAATCATCCATATAATTTCGATTTAGTAAATTGACTTAATGGCTAAAATCCTATCCATAATCTCCGCTCTATCGATAATGTCCAATTTCCGGAAATTAAATTCCTTCAATTTAATTTTTTAAAATCTTTCATAGAAATGAAATTTCTTCTGATACAATAAGCAGAGAATGAAATAAAATTAAATTCATTCCTGACTACCTCATTCTCATTGAGGAACTCATTCCGATTGAAGCAGCCGCACCGCTTGTTTCCAAAATAAACAGAATGGTGTATACATATTGAACAGTTCTTTTAAAGTCTATTAGTTGTAAAAGCAAATCGATAAAGTCTAATTGTAACAGAAATAGCAAAAAAGAAAAAAAAAATTTGAATAAAGTTCGAATTTTTGAATTGAAATTTATATTAAATTTTAAAAGATTTTATAGACTAAATTTCATTCGGTTTATCCTTTTATCGTTTTTTTTTTCTTTTTTTATTCTAGTTACGAAAAATACAAAAGAATTTGTTGTTTTCCTACAAAAAAAAGAAAGCACTGTAAATGATATAGCCTAACCTGATTCTGATATGACCTAATGGAATGAAATAAGTCTGAAAAAATTCCCACGAAGATAAATTCATTGAGAGAAAGAGAGAGACAGAAAGAAAGAGAGAGGAATCACGTGAATTTAATAAGCGTTAAAGCGTTAGATTCCAACTTCACACAACCAATGTCGGATTATGACACAACAATTTTCTCGTTCCTACATCTATTTTCTCTAATCGCTACCAATCTATCTCTTATCTGCTACTGCTATTGCTAACATTTATCTATCCATCTGATACATGCATTTTACATCTATGCATGTATCCGTGTATCGTCGTGTACGTGAAACGACGAATGGAATATACGTGTTGAAGCTGATCGTTTTTCTTTTTTCATTCTTTTTTTTTTTTTTTTTCCTTCTTAAATTTGTCATCCATCCTACTTTGGTTATGTGTGATGTTACACTACCATCCTAAAGGATTCTTTTTCTAATTGGCTCCTTCTTTCAACTGATACGTGGCGCAACAGGTCTCCCTCGTCTTCTTTATTATTCTGTCTCTTCATTTTCCACTTCCTTATTTCATACCTGACAATTTTAGTAGACTAATCCTATCATTAGTTATGCCAAATATGATAGCTTAGTATAGCTTAAAAGCCTATTTAATTGTTCATTGAATGATTATGCTTACTTTGAAAAGATTATAAAAAGCAACGACCATTTTTATTTAAATTAATTGGATTGAGCTAAAATGATCTATATTTTGTTATTAATTTATTGAATATACTTAGTTAGATACTTGGCTTCTATCAAGTTCAGCCATGGCCCCATAGTATTTTCTCTGCATCTCTGTGTGTTCGTTGCAATTTCTTCACTTCTTGTGTTATATTGTGAGAATTTTTTACAATCCATATTTTTCAGCACATCTCTCTGCTTCTTTGCTGTTTACTTTTCCCTTTCGAATGTAACCGTCACTAATGCAAACGGGAGCGGTAATCTCGAAGAGGTGAGTAAAATTTAAGAATTACAATTGATTGAAATTCACTGAAATTAATGCTCAAAAGAAAAAACTCGAAGAAAATCTATTCAAAAATTATAAATTGGTTTATTGCAAAATATGAGAAATTGAAGGCAATATTTGTCTCATAAAATAATGGATTAAAAAACTATTTGGTTATTTAAAATTGTTCTAGTCTGATAGCCATAAATTTGTTAGTAATAATTGGAATAATTGATTGAATTATTGCTATTGCATTGTTAATATTATAGAAAATTTGCAGTTATCATTATGGAAAATCAACAACAGTCCTACACGACAACTACAATAGAAGGTCCTTCAACAGCACCACTAGGGATAGTGGCAGATACGATCGACGACGAACGATTAGTCGTCCTCCAACAGGTAGGTATCAATTTGTTGTAGGATAAGCTGTGCTTAGTAGGATAATTTCTGCTCACACTTTTGACATTTGCTTTGGAACCGTCTTACTGCTTGACCTTAACTTGGAGAACAAAATCTCATTATACTGATCGTTAGGATAAAGGCCATAAGTTAAGCCCAATGATTCTTCCATGTTCTTGACGAATAATTTCTGCATCCATAGTAATGTTAGCATCTTGGTTTTCACAAATAATTTGGAATTTAAAAGTATGTGGGAAGGGATGAACTTCTCTTCCTTCCATTATTGTACTGCCTGCTTAGTTATAAATAAGAAATCTTCAATGTCTGTTTTCATTATACCATTTTAATGCAACTTACGGAAAGATATGCTGTTTTCAGATTTATCAGCAGAAGCAAGTCGAACTCTTGTCACAATATCAGCAGGCACAAACAAACCTTGCCATGCAGCACTTTACTTATTTTCAAGCGCTTCAAACATCTCAACAAACAAAACAGCAGCAGCAACAGCAGCAACAGCAGTCTTTTCAAGATACTAAAGCTCCAGAACAAACAAGTTCGATAAGTACGGTGGATATTTCAGAAGATAGTGATACACAGGCATCTCCTTCTGGTAAAGATTGTGCGGGGTTGAGAAACAAAAGGTAATACTTTTATTTAATGGATTTGCAGAAAAGCGATAGTGCAGGGATTAAATACGTAAGTATTGTAAGTAAATTTATAAACGTAAGTACTGTAAATTCGTAAATATTGTAAGTTTCATACAGACTAGCTGTTTTCCAGATCTTATTCTGGTTCCGGACAAACAATTTCTCAACTAACAAAGGAACGTTTAAAAACGATGATAACTAGCAAAATGAATCGTATTCGTTCTGAAAGCAACAATGTATCACAAGCGGTAACGTCGACAGTTTGGACAACGTCTGTTAGATCGAGCGTTACAAATTCAAGTACAATTCTTTCACTGCTTGTTTCATCGGTATTCAGAGATTAAGCAAAAGAAAGAATTCTTGGCTAACAGTATTTTACTTTTTGTCTTCAGTAACTTCAGCAAATATTCCGAGATAAAATGAAATGTAAATTAATGTCATTATACAGCGCTGAAATTTTATTGATGTGAGAAGATAGTACTCAAATAGTTTTTTCTTTACAAAATAAGTGAGGCTACACTCATACTATGAATATTTGGATAATCTAGCGTAGATGAGCTTAAAAAAGGATTTAAAGTGGATTATTTTTATGGAAGATTCAGTATGTGCATATGGTTCATTAGTTTCATTATTCAGCAGTTATCTGGTTTTTAACTTATATTTTTATTTGGAAGAGCCATTAAACTTTAGATATCAAATTGTAGGATGGCAACGTGTCGACTTGTGATATATCATTTATGAAGCTGTAACTGGTTTCTTTAGTAGAACCCAACCTTCCATTTTGAATAAGTTCTGATGTTAAGATTTAATTTAGTATTTGAAAGAATATCAATAAAAATACTTGTAGAAAAATGTTTACTGTCTTGCAGCTTCGTGGTCAAGTTGCATGGAAGGTCAAGCCTCACAACAGCTGCATGCAGGTTCGGTACAAACACCAGTTGCACTTTCATCCTTACATTTTGAACCGTATTACATTCCTTCCACAATGCATGCCGTGCACGGAACATTGCAACCATCGGACTATCAATTGCGTAAAGTGAACAGTGAACCGAATTTGAAAATGCGAATTCGTGCAAAACTTCTTAATAAGAGTGTTGGTCCATTACAATCTCAAAGTAGTGCTTTTGCATTCCCACAACGAGCCTCTCAAAGGTATTTTTCTTTAAATTTGTAAGTTTTCAGTTATACTACCGCTTGATGAAGGAAAATGTTTTAGACCTCAGTCAAAACACCTCTTCGCTGTTAATTTTTGTCTTTTTTTCCTATATTCTCTTTTAATTAAAAAATCCGCCGAAATTATTAAGAACGGTTAATATTAGTATTGTATATTAAACGTATTTAATTTTTTTGCAGCGCGACAGCAATGGATACTGATCTTGGCGGTAGTACATCTTCCGTTGATTCTCCTACTGCATTGTTAACCGCACCACCTCACTTGATCCCTTCGCCATCCTTGCCAAATCTTGCTTCACCGGCACAAATACCGATGGATATGTCGGCATTGCTTGCACAGGCTTTGTATTCACCTTTCCTTTCGATGCCATCACTTATCGCAAGTAACCCGATGCAACCGTCGTTTTCATTGGTTGATTCAGGACTTGATTCAAGTAGCACATTAAGTGGTAAGCCGTCATCTTCATCTTTTTAAAAATATTCGTTATTTAAGACTTTTGATTTGCAGTCAGCTCAATAGTAATGATCATTTCGATTTTTTTTTTTGCTTTTATTTTTTTCTATCATTTCATTTCTTATAAATTTTTGTAACTTATATGTTATAGTTATTTTTTCTATTCCTATCCGGAATAAGAAAGATTTTAGAAGGAGCAGCGCGTCATCAGATGAAATTTGATAATCGAAGTCAAAATACACTGTTATCACTTGGTGGTTATCCGTCACTGCTAAAGCAGCAGTTACGTGATTTAGTACTTAGACGGAAATCTTTGGTTCGTGAAGAACCGGAAGATGAAGCAACGCTTGAAGCGCAACTTTTATCACGTTTGCAAAGCAGATCAGAATTGAGTACACAATTGAAAACAGGTATTTGAAGAAATACCAAAAATTCTGCTGATTTTAATTGAGCATGTTTTATGAATGCGGAAGGCTAAAAGTGCGTTATAACTGTAAAAAGTGGGTTGTCGGTCAGGTTAATAAAAAGTTAATCACTCTGTCAATAATCCAAGTTTGATTTGGAAGAATTAGGTCTTTGTTTGAGTTCATGTAAATCATAAATTGAACAAGTGAGTGAATAATATTCATTCCACTTCGCTAAACAAGTAGTTCCTTACCTAAATGTCTAAATATGTTCAAGAATTATAAAAACTCATTGCTTTGATGCATACATCGCAATCGGCTAAAAGTAAAATGAAACTAGTTGATTCCTAATTTTTTTTTTTCACGACTCGTTCTTCATAATTTATATGGCATTGGTCTAATTTTTACCAGTTAGTTAAAGGGATTCTTAAAGGAATTTCAGAGCAGAAAGGTTTTTTGATGCAATGAGATATAATATTGCTTATTTCAGGTTTGGTATATGATCCAGCAATGGCGAGGCATCAGTGCTTTTGTGGTAATAATAGGAATCATGTGGAACATGGTGAACGTGTTCAATCCATCTGGTCGCGATTGCAGGAACGTGGTTTGGTTGAGAAGTGTGAACGGGTATTCGCTCGTAAAGCATCACTGGATATATTGAGAACCGTTCATGCTGCAACATATGTTACCTTCTTTGCTGTATCGCCCACGGCCTGCCTTAAAGTAAGATGTTTTACTGAGTGTTATACAGACCTAACTTGTAAGTAAGGCAAAGTTAATAGAGTTTTACAATTCTTGTCAATGTCTGCTAGATATTAAGGTGAATGTCAAAGGTAATGGCATTCCTCCCGTTTTTTGTGCTGTTAACTTTATTAATTCCATGTATGAAAATATATATCGGTATTCTTAAATATATCGTTGATGAGATAATTCGAGAATGTGTCCGAACTAGAATGATTTCATTCAAAATGAGGTTGTTCTCTTTTCAGATGGAACCCTCACAGTTACCTGTAAAAAGTTTCGTTCAACTTGCTTGTGGTGGTATCGGAGTTGATTCAGACACGTATTTCAACGATGCCTCAACACAGTTAGCAGCACGCATCGCTGTTGGTTCCTTAGCTGAACTGGCGCTGCAGGTGTTTTTCCTTAAAAATATTTTAGTGCGTGTGTGTTTGCACTTTTATGTCATAATTTAGACATTGACTGCTCAATTTTAATTTCATTTGTAAAAATGGGATCTTAAAAAAAGTATCATGTTCATCAACATAAAATTGAATTCAGTTTATAACTGCTAAGTATATACAGGTGGCAGAATCAAGGCTACGGAATGGCTTTGCATGCATAAGGCCTCCTGGACATCATGCTGAATATAACCAAGCAATGGGATTTTGCTTTTTGAATAATGTTGCAATTACCGTCAAATATTTGCAGCAGGTATTTTTTCTATACAAACACTTGAAGCTTTTTAAAAATAATACGTTTTAGTTGATCTCAGTTTAATTTTAACTTAAAAGTTGGAATTTCATCCATGATATTTGAAGCGTTTGTACTAATTCTCAAATTAATAGTTATAATTTACTGGTGTGCTGAGCAGTGTTTTTAGCGGTATGCTGAGCAGTGTTTTTAGCGGTGTGCTGAGCAGTGTTCAAGAATAGCAATAATTGATTGGGATGTTCATCATGGCAACGGTACGCAGATTTGCTTTGAAGCTGATCCTTCGGTGCTTTATTTATCTCTTCATCGTCATGACAATGGCAACTTTTTTCCGGGTACTGGAGCTGTTACTGAGGTTAGTGATTCTCTGTTAGAATTGCGAGGATTTTAACTCAACGCTTTTTGTTTGGGTTTCTTGATATGTAGACAGCATTTTTACTACTCTTGTTATCATTTTGTTAATTGGTATTTTATAATGTGAATGAAAAGTTTGTAGACATGTTTTTCAAATGCGGACTATGAGATTACTTGACAAAGTAATTTATTTGTCATTTTTCTCATACATTCAAATTCATAAAGCCAATTATTCTAGGTAGGTGTTGGATCGGGTAAAGGTTATACAGTGAATATACCATTTTCGGGTGAAATGATGGATGATGCTGATTACTTAGCGGCATGGCGTGTTATTGTTGCGCCTATATTAAATCAGTTCAAACCGATGTTTATCATTGTTTCAGCTGGCTTCGATGCCGGATGCGGACATTCTCAGGCTCTGGGAGGGTATGTTTTTCTCATAAGGCTGAGTTCAGGCACTGTCTCCGTAATAAAACATTAGTTTGTAAAAACAAAAATAGTTCTGAACAAAAGATTTACTCCATTTTGCTGTTCAGATTATTTTGTTAATTTGTTTTCTTTTGCAGATATAACTTATCTCCACAATTGTTTGGTTATTTCACGCAACAGCTTATGAATTACGCTGATGGACGCGTTGTACTTGCCTTGGAAGGTGGCTACAATCTTGATACCATATCAGATTCGGCTGAAGAATGTGTTAAGGTAACCTTCCGTCATATCTACACCTTAGTTTTTCTGTTTTAAAGCCATTGTTGCTCTTCGAGTTTAGTATCCAAATTTATAAGATGCAAGCTTCTAATTCATTTTCTGCTTTTTATCGATATATTCTGGTAATTTTTGAAAACTTGCAAGAAAATGTTGTATTTCTGGGAAATTGACTTATTGATAAAAATATTTGTTATTATAGGCCTTGTGCGGTGAAAGCCCTGAAACGACCGGGAAATTGAGCAGTGAAGCTCTGAATGCACTTCCTAAACAAAGTGCACAGGAGACGATACAAAAGGTTTGATGAGCTTGATAAATTAGTTTATCGGTTCATTTTTTTCGTTTCTCTGTTTTCTCTGAATTTCGTTTCTTTTTTTTCCTGTTCTTGCGTAACATTAAAGTATATTTGAATCTTATTTCACACAATTTTTTGTAAGTTTGATCACACTTCAATTAAAAGATAAGGGTTGTGAAATATATCATAACAAAGTTTGTTGAAACTGACTGTTTTTATACACTTTTGAAACTACATTAGCTTTGGAATCTTTGTATTTCAGGTAATCGCCATTCATAAAAAGCATTGGCCATCATTGGCAGCAGCGCAGGGCATTAGCAGCAGTGAACTTCAGTGGCAGGCAGTGACACAAAAATTTGCTTCTTTGTCTGTTTGAATAAAAGGGTGTTTTTTCGAAAAACTGTTCAGGTTTTATTTTCGAAACCTTAAATTTTGGAAGTTTTTTTGATTTACTTTTTATGGTGTTCATAATGTGGTTTTTGTTATTGAACATATCCAGTCGAATACAATCATTATAAGAAGGGGGAAAGTTAGGGACTGGACTTATAAATTGGAGAACGTAGGAAAAATCCAGGTTCTTGTGATAATGTGACTATAAATACGTGCATTGTTTTATTTTTATCATTGTTTCTTAGAAATCAAGGTAATTAAAAATTTGGGAAGATATTTCGATTCTTTTCGTTTATCAGAATATTTTTTCAAAGAAGAATGCGCGTTTGTCGTCAGTTATTTAAATATGAATTTTTATCTTTATTAAGTCTGAGATTGAATTAACTCTCTTACAGTGTCGAGAAGATATTTTTAATAGAACTCAGTTATTCGAGGTTATCATAATGAACGCGGGAACGGCTTAGTGGTGTTGATCGCTCGGTTTCTATATCGTAGGCTTTGTTTTTTTTGACTTAATTTTGTAACAGTTCTTTTTACGTATTAAATATGTGCATTTTATATAATCCCTCTTTGCCTGTTTGTGTTTCCCTGTCTATCATTTTGCAAATTGATTCGTATGCGTCAATTTAAAGCTTACTTGTACATGTTGCAGACAAGTGTTATTTTGGGGAGAGAAAAGAGAGGAAATGCATTTCACTTCTACCTCGGCAATCATTAGTTTTCAATTCAAAAGTTTTAAAAGTTTTTCGTTTTAAATTTCGAATATGATAAAATAAAGATAAAGGTACCGAAAAAAAAATGGAAAGCTAATGACTGCAATGCATTTCTTAATAACGTTTTTAGTCGAATTCGATCGGAAAGACGGTGTTATATTTTATTATTCATTGAATTTGTGATTTATACTTGATTATTTGTTGAATTTGATGATTAATTGATATTCTTAAAAGTGAAGGAAAAATAGCAGATCTATGATAACTTTGGCCTTCTTGTCCATGGATGATCAGCGGGTATGTATGTTACGTATGTCAGAGTTATAATAATGCATTTATTAGGATACCGTTATTGTTTAAATATGCTCTTCTGTTTTATTTCTCGTTGATATGGCTGAATTCTGACAGATTTCATTTGTAACCATTAAATAATGCCAAGGTTTTTGGTAATAAATGATATTTCTGATACTAATTTATTACAACTAGTTGTGCTTCCAATCAAGCTAAATCATTGAAGTTTTCCATTCTTTCGCTGCTCAGAACAAAATGGCAATAAGCATTGCATGTTAAAACTGGCTTTATGATGGGATTGCGAAGCTTTATCTAATAAAAATGAAGAGACAGACGGTTTAACCTTAAAATTATTGCATTGTTAACTCTTATTATTACTGGAAGTCAGGATTCTCATCTCTAAATGGAATTAGTGTAATACAAGAGGGGGGCAAAAATCTAAATTGAAAATTCTATAATCGAGAAAAAAATGACAGGGCTTTAGAAAAGTAATGTTTTGTATTGTGAAAAAATTTCATTTAGACAAAATAATGCTTGAATTTGGAAAATTGGAAAATTCCAGTTTTCCAGGAAATATTCACTGCTATTCCGGTCAATCCATTGTATATGCTGAACTCATCTCATAAATATTTACTGGAATTTATTAATGTTACAGAAAGTAAACCTTATCCGAAATATTCCAATAACTTTTGTTTCATAAATGTTCATCAAATAAATCTTAAAGTCAAGAAGAACCTGAAGTAACAAAAAAGAAAAACAGAAAGTAACATTATTAAGTCTGTTTTTACAGTCACTAATTTGGTCTGCATTTGGTAATTTACTATTTGTTTGGCGCATTCTTAAGAATATCATTTACAAACTTTGAAAATTTATAAATGTCAAATTTACGGTTTTATATAATAACTTTTTGAATAATTATTTTCTTGTAAGATGAATCACAGAAATAACAAAGGGACTTGTTAACAAAGTATGAACAGTTTGAATCATTCGTGAGCGTACCCATAAAATTTATGACATCTTTTTATCCCAAAAATTTTGCTGTCCCAAAAAAAAACTTCATAGTAAAATCATACAATTATGATAGTTCCATAAGAAAGAAATTTAAAAATGTGATTTTTATAAATATGATTGAAATATAGTCTAACTTTATTTACGCACTCTTATTCATAGAGCCAAAGAATTCTTCCTTCGCAAAGATCACCTTTTACTTTATATAGCTATATTATTGCCAGCTTTAGTTAGGTTTATTAAAAATTATACTAGATTATTGTATCATATTACTCACAGAATTCTTACTTTCAAGAAGATCCCATCCTTCATTGCTTTAAAGAGTTAGTAGAAGAATTTTTATTAATCTTCGCACGAATAATTTAGGTGGATTGGAAATATACCGCTTTTGCACCAATTCGTGAATACTTCAAATTTTTCTAGGCTTGTTATTGGAAATGTTGTATTTTTACGTTGATAATATGCCTTGTTATTTATATGTTAGATAAGTTTTAATAATTTCGACTTTTTTTTCAAGTTATACAAAAAAAATTTTTTTGATTAAAGTTCACTTCCTCTCTAGCCATTCCTTTTTAATCTACAATACTTCATCAAGTAAATCTGACATAATTGATCTCCATATTTTAAACGAAAATTTATTCACGGATTCTCAAAACTGATGAGAGATCTAAACTAACCTTCTACTTATCCAAGAAAATAAATGCGGAAGCTGCTAATACAATCAACAAATATTTCTATTGACTGTTGCTTAATCCTTACTAAACGATCTACATCTGTAGAAAACAATAATTATTGCGTAAGTCGTGTGATCTTAGAATGATAATTAGAAGTTGAAATAAATGTTTTTAATCGTGATATTTCTTTGCTAAAAAATGATTGCAAAAAGCATTCTGATATTTTTCCTATCTGTACTGTAAGCCTATATGCCTGAGGACCATTCGTATCAGAATATATCAGTAAGTTCTATTTTCAGTTGATTAGTTTCTTTCCTAAAAAGCAGTTATTAATCAATATTCATTTTACTGATCATTTTCTGATTAAATCACCTTGTCATCTTATCATATCTGTTACGGGACAGGTCGGCATTGCCAGTGCTAAAAAGCAAGCATTACAAAACGATTTCTAACCTCAAACTCCCTTTTTACATTCTATCAGTTCTTCCAAACACAACAAACCAACCTGGCTCGTTTAATAGCATTTTACAGCATGTCGCAAATCTTGTCGAGACGGACTTAATAAAAAGAGATTTTTTCAATTTATTCATGGAAAAAATAACAGCATTATACGAGATGGATAATAATGGATGAGAATTTGCAGTACTATACTGCTCGAATTCAGCGACAAAATATATCTTGCTGGAAGTATATATTCCTATTTCCAAATGAAAGATTTACAGTGTCGTTGGATCTGGAAAGATAAATTTCTATATCTGCAAAATTGTTTGAAGCTTAATCTATACCATTTCCAATGGTATGATCCAAATGGCAGAAGTCTTGGAATTATTGGTATGATCAAATATACGCAGAAAGTTGTTCTTTAATTGCTTGAAATGAAAGCGCTGAATGGATTTTCCAGAGAACGGTAAAAACGAATTTATTAAACAGCAACATGTGAATACATACTATAACTATGTCTGCTTCAATAATTGAATAATCAGCAGAGATTCCATTTGTTTTGAATCGAATTATGTTTTCGTGCAAGGAATGATAACTTTAATAGTAACAATTTCATTTAGGCTAAATATAAGTGAGTACCGAAGTTATTCTTGTCTGGAACAAATGCATTAGTTATTCACATAAAGCTATAAAATACATGTTTATTGAAAGCAACAAATGAAAATTGTTGAGAGGAAATTTAAATTGCAATTGAGTTCATTAAATCTATTTGAAAGAAGCGCCAAAAGAAGATTAAGAAGGCACAATTGATACTTATTTGCACGAATTTCACTTTTTAATTACTAAGCTAATGTTTGAACAACTGATATATATATATATATATATATATAAATAAGTTTCCATTGTAAATGGTGAAACGATAAATGACACACTGCTCAGCAAAAATGTTATTCTGGTCAGTCCCAAATGTCACTTTATTTCTTTGCATCACTTTCAATTGACGAAACTTTTTACGCATCAGTTACTAACGGAAATGGTATCGGTTAAGTGAAATAGACGGATTTTAGATGATTTGATGAGCTGATTTAAAATGCCACTAATTGTTAGCAGTTTATTTCAACAATTTATCTTCCATTTTAAATAACAATACTAATACTAATGTTTTTGCTCTTTTTAGTCATTGTCAATAAGTGAATTGAAACTGAACAGTCTATCTTTTTCTTTCATAGCAAATCATTTATATTTGGAAACTAAAATGGTTCGCTTCATCAATTGAACTATTTCGTAAACCAAAGAAGATAAAGGGCTGATTTATATAATGATTATATTTATTCTTTTACAGAATTCTAATTTATCCACTGGTGGTGGTTCTATTTTGGTACTTAAAAAAGTTCGATATAACAAATGCTTATGTTGTCACATCACTGTATGAATATTTTTCATTTTAAATTTTTTATGAAAATAAAAAGTAAACTTAAACGACTGGAAAGAAACTCCCATTAAAAAAGTATTGCAAAAATTACTGCATAGGAGTATTTGTTACAGCAGAACTATAGCGAAAAATTTTCGTGCTATGCAAAAATAAGTTTTTTCAATTCGTTCATTTTGACATTTGACATTTATGTGAAAAGTCTATTAACTAAACAATGTACCGAATTAAATTTCAAGTTTTATTCATTTCTCACATTTACTTAAAGAGATTCTGCGCAAAAAAAAATTACAAAGTCATAATAAAGCTTTTAAACGTACGTAAAAGGAAACTTCGGAAGGAAAATTATCCTTGTCATAGAGCAGATCCTATTTTAGCACTGGTAGATTTAAATTAGTAAGCTTATCAATAACTCATGGTAATTATGAATATTTAATTACCGCCTTACCTTTAAACTTTCAGTAAAGTAAAGAAAAAATGTTTTTTTGAGGTAGCAATGTATATAGTACAATTTTTATCTCTCTTGGCACTTTTTGCAATGATCGTCACGACATATATCGAGCATGGCTTCACAATTAATGTTGGATCAGATTTGATTTCGATTATTATTTTTTTAATGGTGGAAATTTCTTCAATTTTCGCTATGATAAAACAGCGGGCATCTTTTATACTACCATTTATAATTCTAATTGTAAATATTTATGTTTGAAACTATTGAAATTCAACTTAAAGGATTACCCATCGATTAAAGGGTGGAACTTTCTGCCTGATGGTTTTAAATTTAAAACTAATTTTTGATCTAACTGGGATTTTTAATTAATAACTATGCGGTAGTTCAGCTTTTTTGGTTATTGATCTGTCAATCATACTTAGTGAAACGTCGTATAAATGTAGAGTGTGTTAAAAAATGCTAATTAACTCCGTGTTGAAATCTTGAGAAAGTCATGTATATCTCAGATGGTTGCGTGAAACGCTTCCTTTCTAAAGAGTGTAACTTTCATCAGAATATGAAGAAATTAAAAACTTCATACCACATCCCGTAATTCAACCTGAAATCCTAAATCTAAGTGATTTCATGAAAACACACCAAAACAAGTGAATCCTTCTGCAGCGGCTGAGTCCGATAGAGAAGGATTGATCAATTGGATTCTTTCCTATTACTATAATTAATTCATTGTCAGTCCATACGGCACGTGTTTTATTTTAAAAACACAGTGACATATTGAGGGAAATTTTTCTTCATAAATATTTTTCTTCTCTTTCATATTGAAAAAGATGACATAATTTATGAATTCAGACATATATCACCATACTATCTGTTCTTACACTTCTTATCCGCGTTTATGTTTGGTTTCGTGATAGTGGTGATAGTAAGCGTTTTTAATGTTTTTTGTAAAGATTTAATGATTTCTTAATTTTTAAGACTGAAACTATAAATTTCGGCAACTTATTGCAATAATTCCTTGAGCTTATAATGAATTTTTTTTGCGAAATTTCCGTTATTGCAAATTGTTTCCAAACTGTTTGCAGTATCTGATCTATGTCTAACTCTAATATCAAACGGTCTAGTTATGACCATTTATGTATTCGGACTAATTGTATCAATGAGATGGAGAAAATATATGATCGGTTTAAAGACAGTAAAATTTGCAGAGTAATTTGATGAAATGTTTCAAATTCATCCTTTTCCTTAACAAATAAGATCTTTGGCACATGAATAAAAAATTTTTTATTGTAATTTGAAAGTTAATGTGCTCTGAATAACTGATTAATGAAAACAGTTAGTTGTCGTTTAACCGAAACAATCTGTTTTTATGATGATATCAATAATCACTTTTTCAAAATTAAGCATTTTATGAGAGACATGCATAACGGTGCTTTAAACGAATGATTTTCACAGTAGTTCGAGAGAACTAAAATATGAAGTGCGAAGATGTATTGCAACTCAATGAGCAGAAAATGGAAATTTCTTCTTTTCTACCAATACATTAAAAGTTTTGGTTGCAGTTTATTATTTTTGAATTTTTTGGTTCCCGCCGAAAAAAATAAAACTTAAGTGTTCATGATTGAGAAAAAGTTGAAACCGCTACTTTAAATGAGAGATACCGAAGCCTTTCTAGATTTGGTAATCTGGGACTTGGCAACTGCAGAAAATACAGATGCATAAACTATTTATGTTTACAGGAACAATTTAAAATATTATTTTTGGTTCCGCTTTCTAATAACTTTTTATAACAACGAATCATCTCATTTGTAATCCATGATCTGTTCTCTTTTAGTTTACGTTTTTTTTCCGCATATTCCGTCTTTTTTCTTTTTTTTTTTTTTTTTTTTTTAAAAAAAAAAAAAAAAAAAAAAAAAAAAAAAA
>JARVGP010000954.1:0-25462 GCA_029876185.1 Mansonella ozzardi | reverse complement strand
GTATGTAATATATATATATGTGTGTGTATGTGTGTATGTGTGTGTGTATGTGTGTGTATGTGTGTGTATGTGTGTGTATGTGTGTGTGCGTGTGTGTGCATGTAGGGCAGTGTATATCCGAGTGTATAGATAGATCGTGTGATTGATTATATTCGATGTGATGCTGGCGTTACTGGCTGATCTGTTTGAGGGTGTGTGGATTAGAGGTGGTAGCATCATCATATATATACGTGCCACCTGGCTGGCTCTTTCATCTTCATTTTAGAGCGTGAAAAATCGACTACGTGTTTTCCAGTACGTTATATGAATATTGTTTTTTTTTTTTTTTTTTTTTTTTTTTTTTTTTTTTTTTTTTTTTTTTTTCAGTGGTTTCATTATGAATTTTATTTAATATAAAATTTGTTTATTGAGCAAAGCATTTTCATTTTATAAGGTCTTTCTTTGGCACATTTATTATTGTTTGCAGCTGTTCATGTGCTGCGAGGTCCGATTATTATTTCCCTATCAAACACTAATTCTCGCTGTATTGGTGCAAAATGTCCGCTGTAATGTCCACTATATCCGCAACGGATGATTACATATCCGCTATGTAATGTTCGCTACGCATGATTATATATCCGCTACGTAATGTCTGCTACGCATGATTACATATCCGCTACGTAATGTCCGCTACGCAATGTCCGCTACGCATGATTACATATCTGCTATGTAATGTCCGCTACGCATAATTACATATCCGCTGCGTAATGTCCGCTACACATGATTACAAATTACGCGAAAGCGTAAACTGCCGTATTTATTCCGAATCTTGCTAAAAATGGCTTAGATATGTGGTTAAGCGAGAGATACGTGTTATTTGCATAGTGGCACTTTTACTGCTTCATCGATTTTGGCTTTTGACGTTGTTAAGATGTATTTTTATCGTTTACGTGATATCATGTGGTTGCTGATCGGTGTTTTCATTGATAAGTATAAGTAATGATAGTTTTGTTGCAGACATATTGGGGAAATGGGCGGTAATGAGAATGAAGAGATCCGGGAAAAAGTGGAGAAGTATACACGGATGTTAAGCACTGATAACAAAGTCAGTGATAGCTTCATTGTTCCCTGATTATAATGCTCTTCGTAAATTTAAGCGCATATCATAGATAATCTAATATAAGAAGGATACTGTAACGAAATCTACGGCTTGATAAACCTCGCTGTCACTGTTGAAGCTTGCTAAGCCCTGGCAGATAAACGTCTGGAGTAAAGAATCAACCAGTTAGTTCTGCAGACGCTGCACCGCACTTGAAAAATTCACTGCGCATTAAGTTTGTGAAGTTAGAATTTATCATTATTGCTTCAAGATAAACAATGATGACAAGAACATTGCAGATAGGACATGCTTTGAAACGCTTGGCGAACATTGATATGACACTGGAGCTGTTATCAGAGACAGGAGTGGGAAAAGCAGTGAATCAGCTGAGAGGTCATGAGCAGTACGGCACGAAGGCATTGGGAATTGTCGAAAAGTGGAAGGATATGGCAAGAAATTGTGGCTTGAAACAGCGAAGGTTCATTATGGTTTTCAGAACAGTATTTTACTTAGAAACAGAAAACGGTAAATACAGAGACATTTGATGAAGAAAATCTAGTGATCTGGCGGATATAAATTTTAGGAAACGACTCGTATCACCAAGTTCAGACGGAGAAAATTCCCAGAAAAAATTGAAGAAAGGCAGCCGAAAGAAGGAGGGAGGAAGCGAGCATGAACAAGAAGCAAATGAAGGTGTTAATGAAGCTCACGGTAGTAAAGTAAGTTATATTTCCTTGGTATTAATGACTTTTTTGCCACTGCTTTACCATCAGTTCAGCTGCAGTTTTTCTCACTTACATTAAAGATTTCATTTGCTTTGTATGCATTCTGAGTAAGCTACAAGATTAGACCAAGTCTTGATATCCAACAACATCAAGTGAACAACTTTTGATTGGACAGCTGAATTATTCTGTTTCAGCTACCAGATAATAGAATGGAAAATGCTTCGTCGCGATCGAGCTTTGCAGACATGTTGGCTCGAGCTGATACTCCTAAATCATCTAAACTCAAAAAAATAAAAAGTGATTGTAATGATTGGAAGTCGTCGAAAGTGGACATAAATTATAGACCTTCCAAAGTATTGAATTTTGAACCTGTTCTGAAAGAACATCGTCCTGGTATGATTTTTACGGCTGCAGTTGGCTAACTATTATATCTCTGTTACCTAATATCATTGGAATTCATTGCAAATCATATTAGCATGTTCCAGTTTAGTCGTTTAGATAGGAAAAAAAAAAAGTGAAAAGGCGTACAACATTAGTATCAGTACTGTCAACAACTGTTTGTGGAAGAAATATTAGGAAAATAGTACCAAGTGTGAATTCCACTGTTTTTTAATGTGAGCTGTCTTTCGAGATTCAGCAGTACAATACCTTTGAAAAATATCGTTTGCAGATAAAGCAGTGATTTTTGTTCATTTATTTGGAGATAGTCAGATGTGATTTTTTTTCGTTGTTCGGGAAATATTAAAACACTCTTTTCAGACATATCCAAAACGTCTGTAATGGATGCATTAATGTTTAAGCCACATAAATCACTGCGTAAAATCTATGCGGGTCGTCCAAGAAATGATACTGCTAGGGAAGTGCCGACGTTACAAAATTTATGTATTAAAGTATTAATTGCTAACATTAATTGTGAGTTATCTTTTCTCTTAATTCAAATTGTGTGGAGTATTTGAGATTTTATTTGCTTAGCACTGAGTTAAATTTTCATATTACGAATGGATTGTATAAACATGGCTTTTCTTCGTGAGTCATGTTTGTTCAGAGAAGTCCTACAGGTTCAGGAGCTGGAATACCAATCATGGAAATATAATTTGTATATAAAATATTTTGAAGTGCCTTAAACATTGCGTTTCATTTCTTTTTGCACATTACTCCAGCAATCCTTTTTATAAACAAATTTGGTGTAAGTAAAAGCGTCTTTACTTCATTCTTCAGCACTTATTTTCTTCTTCACATTAAAGAGTTTTGTGATTTTATAAATTATAGTTGATATAATAATAAATTGTATCAAGTAGTTGACTTAAATTAAGGATTCTCTTTTTGATTGGCGTCGACCACGTTTTTTTCAGCAATTGAGGAAGTTGGTGACACGCCATATTTTTTGCTGAAACCAGTGCTCGAAAAATGCTCCTCGAGTCAGTTATGTTTGATTGAAAGACGCAACCCGGTAAGCGTATCGAAACAACTCTCAGCAGAATATAAATTTTAATTGTATAGCATGTATGGGAAACGGTAGCCATAACGAGTTTTGTATTCATTTTATGGCGTTCATTACTAAATAAATCAACAATTCCTTTTATAGCAATTAATGGAAAGTAGTGATGAGTTATGGGAGCGGATTGTAAATCGTACCTTTCCAAAATGTGGAACAGCAGATAATGAAACTTGGCGGGAATGTTATTATGTTAGTTTTTTTTTCGTTTATAATAGGATCATCACTGGAATACAAAGTTATTCGTTTATTTGGGAAATTTGTATGCTTTAAATTTCAAAAAAATATGGAATCGTCCATGCAATGGAGAAATCTTATAAGCACCTCTAAATAAATGAGCTTTATGACTTTAATGTGAAAAATTTGTAAGCATTAATTATGAAAAAAAGTAATTTGAAAATAAGGATTTACTGCCTGCTGTTGAAAATGATTACATTGTAGCGTTTATGTGAAGAAAAGGAACGTAAGCTGAAATTGCTCTCAACAAAAATAACTCAGCATAACCGAGAAACAGCTGCACCGCTGAAAACAGCGCTGCTTGCTGATGCAAAAGCTCCACGTGAGGTTCGTCGTCGACAAATACGTTATGGCATTCAACATGCTACTCATCCGTTACCTTCTGCTATTGAAATTTCAAAAGCACGCAAGGAAATCTATGATAAAGGTTATCCTCTGTCCGTTATGTCTTTTTATACATGTCTGTTTTATGGACATAGATTAACATGGCAAGATATTATGTGCAGATTCGCTTGCTTTCCGTTTTAAGGACAGATTTCTTGAAAAAAATTTTTTGCAATTTGCTCGGTTCCAAAAAATTTTCCAAGAAGGGAAGATATTTTTTAAATATGTTGTTTTATTGTAATCTTGCAATATAATATGTTTGTTTTGAAACTGGATTTTATTATAATGAAAGTTGTTTATCCACTGTTGGTTTTTTTCCGTCAACTTCACTTTAAGCTATTATAACAGCAGACATCAATCTGAATATTCTGTTTGTTGGGATTTTCGATTAATGTAGATTTCTTTGCCTTTTTCTTCTACTTCAGTATTATAAAGTTTGGCTATTGTAATTCATTGAAAATGTCTCATTCTTACAGCGGGAACTGCACTGATAACTTATTTACTAGATTGATGCATTTGTAATTAGTTGACAACATTTGTAATATCCTTTTATATAACATATTGCAGGAAGCAAAGAAGCCTTATCGATTCTACCCCGAGCAGTCAGAAATACTAGTCCTTCATTAGGTTTGCATGCAGAAAAGAAGAAAATGGTACCGAAAAAAGGAGCATTGATGATAAAAACGCTGAGAATGTTCAATGTAAAACGTAGAAGATAGTCATTTTCGAGACTTATAAAAAGCGGAAGTTTTTGCAGATATACACTTCGGAGCAAAGCCAAGCATTTACTGAAGTGAAATTCCAAATCTGTTTAAGCTTGAAATTTCAAAACCATCAAATTATTAGACTTCTGTCATCACAAAGATATTTTCTGAAAGGAATGAAATTCATCGCTATTTTATTCCCAAAGATTAGTGAAATAATTCGCAGTCTAAGACTGAAGGAAACTAGGAAATTTATTTCATCATAATCCAGTGCCGATTCTGTAAAATTTTAGATTTCCAATCGATGAATTCCTTAGTTATTCCGTAGGTAATAGTTTGACTGTTTGAATTAACCGCTATGGAAATGGCAACCGTAACAACTAGTATCATTTAAAGCAAGAATTTCGAGTTTTATTTCGAGTCATTTAAAGGAAAAGTTGAATTTATAGTAGCTCTAAGCAGACGAGTTTTTAAAAATCTTGATTTTTGGTTTTTTAATATAGATTTCCTCGATAACATCAATTTTTTTAAAAATCTTGATTTTTGGTTTTTTAATATAGATTTACTCGATAACATCAATTTTTTTCTAGTTCTTAAAACTGCTGTAATGAATATAGCTTAGTCTTTCTTGATATTTTTTTAAACACACTTTATTATTTATTTTTGATTTTTGTAGTATTTGATTTTTTGTAGATTTTTGTATTTTTGTAATATTTTTAGCTTAATGAAGTTTCGAATTCCAGACATACTTATTCTATAAGCCGTATAATGGTTTTCCTTCCAGGGCGGTTGTTCTTGACGGTTCGATTTACTGCCATATCAAATTTTGTTAGTGAAAAGGAAATTGAATACAAATTACCTATAAATATTTATTTTCCTTTATATTTGCAATCTTATAGTAGCAAATATTGGCACTAATCAGTTTTTCTTCTATTTCAGTGTATGGTAAAAGTCTGCTGTTAATGCGGACTTATTTTGTTTATTTTTCACTATACCTTAGTTGCTTTCTCATTTCTTCCAACATGAAAGTTTTTTACTTGGCGCTATTGTATTATATGTATTTATTATGTAAGTCTCCATAACGAGTAACTTTGCTAGTTGTTTATTTTAATTTCAAAAGAAATATTTGTTGGCAATGTTTTTTATTCATTGCAGTATGAATAAATATATTCTATCGCTTTTATTTGGTGGATTCTGATCGTGGATTTCCGTTTTAATTACTTTAATTGATTATCTACAAACCATTTAACTTCGTTCTGCATTAAATTGATCATTCTATATTAGACAGATCTTATTATCGCTGTATGAATGACTCAGCAGTTGAATATGAATGATTTTATCATTATTTGTTTGTTGATAACTGCTTAGTCTTTCAGTTATTTGTTGGGAGTAAGGAGATCGAGATATTAAATATTAAGAAATAAGTTTAATTAATATTAATCTGTAGTAACTCTGAATAATTACATCATTTTGGTCGTAACAGATTATCAGTCTATAGTACGAACTGGACGGTGCAATACGAGTGTCTGTTACAACATTCGGATACTGATGATAAGCTAATTCCTATTGATATCTCGTTGGAGGATAGGTGTTGGCTGCTATTCATTGGGTAACAGATCATCCTGGTGCAAATACTACCAAAAGCTCATGTATCTGCGTAGCTCTTGAAAAAGATGTTGCGTGATCGTAAAGGAGAGAAATTTTGTACCGTCTTTCTCTCCCTCTCTTAGTGTTTGAAGAATTGGCTTTATGAATCTTATTTTTTTTTTTTAGATGTTTTCGAATTCCTTAGCCCCTTTGGTTTTCTGTTTTCCTTGCCCTTATATTGACTTAAATTTACTCGAATAATTTTTTGGCAAAATTTCACTGACAAGTTGTTACTCTTTTTCTTAAACAAAAGCTATCATTTTACATTTTAGAAATTCTCCATTTTCAAAAAGTAGCGACAGTTTCATCATCTGGATATATTAAAATGAGAAATGATAGCTTCCATATCATTGTTTCATTTTTTTCTAGTAACATGGAGCCGATCAACATTTGTAAGATTTTATCGGTTACAATATTGTGAACACATTCCAAAATTTTCAGGAATTTGGTTTTTAAAAGCATATATTGTTTGCATTTTTTTGAGCCGTTGACTCTCAGTTTCACTCATTTTATCAATAATCCACATCGTTCGCGATCTCCAGGTCATTTTTTTTTCAACTCTTGAATGTCATCAAGTTGACAATTGACATCTTTCCTCGAAGTTAAGATTTCTCTAAGTTTTTCATTTTTACCGTTCATATATCGATAGAGATTTTTCTCCAGACATGAACGGTTATTATCGAAATGGGCCACGTTTTGATCGTATCGATCAAGATGAAGTCCCCGAAAGCAAGCACACAGTATTTATTAGAGGCATTCCTGGTCATATTAAAACAGATGAAGTGAAGTGAGTTATCTTATATTTTTCACTATTGAACTGAAAATTTGAAAAAAAATTTACCAATTAAGAATTTTATTAGGGTAACATGAAGAAAAATAGAGAACAGCGTGCTTCACTTCTGTTGATCTATGGACAAAGTAAAAACAGTGGTTAGCAAAGACACGGAGCTTATTTTCCTTTTAGTGTCTCTTAATCAATTATACATTCACCAGAATATCTTGTCTATAAAGACATAAATTTCTTTATTCTTCATTTACTTCCGAACCCTCTGCTGATCCTTTGTGCTGCTATCTCGAAGTGCAGTTTTACGGTAAAAAAAAAAAGGTAATCAATGGATCAAAATGTGTATGTTATTACAGGCGAGATTTAAATTTTGTGTTATCTTGAAATACTTGTACGTGTTACTTCCACTCTTCTTTTTGGAACGATAAGGCGGAAATCTTGTGGTTTATTTGAATGAATTATTGTTATACATACAGCAATATTTTCACCGAATCTTACTCTCTTGGCTGAATTTTGTTTGTGGAGAAATACACTTTGTGCTGGCGCAGTTACCATGTGCTTACCTTTGAGTAGGGAATTTGCAAAAATACCAGTTTATTCTCTTGGTTATTACTCTTGTTTCATTGTCGATTTGAACCAAGGTAAGTAAAACGAATTGAAGCAAGGATTTTTTGTCTTGGCAAAGTTTTTTGAGATTTTTTGAAATTTCACTTTTTATTAGCTTAAATATCAGTGCTGCTGCAACTCTCTCTCTTTCCCTGTTATTTTCAGGGATTTTTTCGAAGACCATGTTGGGCCATGTTCATTCGATTTTATCAAGCTTTCGCAGGATCAACTGAAACTATTTGTGGCAGTGCGTTTCGAAACGCGTGATGCTGCAAAAGAATGTATGCACAAGTATGTTTCCTTTTTACGCTATATTTTATTAGGACTGGTCTTGTATGCTTTTCAGTAAACTGGAGATTTTGATAAAGCTTTTATTTTTTTTTTGTTTTTCTGTCTGAGTTGGATTCTAGATACAAAGATGGTGATGTTCTTGGTTACCCGGTCGAAATGACATGGTTTCGAGACATACGGCGCTATGTGTCGTATCAACAAAGTCAAGGTAATAAACTTTTGGGTTTCATGAGAGCAATATTGGTGATCTCAAAATTTTTTTTTTTTAATTTTTTTGATTTTTCTTTTTTTTTTTTTTTGATTTTTTCTCTACCTAATCATACAACTGTTAGCAGTTGCAGCAAATGTTACGATCTTTTCAAAGAAGCATTTTTTTGTAGGTCTTCGACCTGCTAAAATTTCTCGAAATCGCGGTTATAGTGGTCGCAATCGGAGTAGCTATGATCATTCATCGAGAAATGATTACAGGTATTAAGATTTCAAAAATACAAGCTGTGAACAAATACCATTACTTTTGTCACTTTTATTATTTTTTCACCTTTTGTTATTCGGAAATATTCTCTTAAACATACATGGAATTAGACTATAAAATTTACTTTTGCAGTTGGCAGCATGTCTGCTCGGTGATTGCCCTTTATTGCACCTTTTTTATTTGGCAATGGCTCTTTCTCCAAATTTTCTGCAGACAGTATGGTTTGGCTGCAGTCAATTTCAGCGAATTGTAAATTTTGTGCAGAATTTTAGGGATAATATTGAGTATGTTGTAGAGATGATGAAGATTATGACAAGGGAAGCAGAAGAAAATGCGCATCTTCAGATGATGAAGGCTCTAAAAAATCTCGCTCATCCAACAGGTGTTCATTGTAATTTTTTAGACGTGGACTAGCGCACTGCAATTTATTATACTAGTTTATTAGTATTATTAACTGAGACGCTGCTTTTTTATTGTTTAGCCGTTCGGGAAGCACTGTTCGAATTACTTTTAGTTCATCACGATCACCAAGTCGTACTCGGCGTCGTTCGGCACATGAACGTTCCGCGAGCCGTGGTAGTTTCAGAAGTCGACATAGTGAAAAGTCTCACCATTCTCGATCTCGCGCATCGTCATATTCTGCACCGCCTCATGAACGTTCTTCCTCACCGGCTCCACCAGCTCCATCTCCACAAATTAAGCGAGAGGTCAGAGTTTATCTAACTTCTTTTGAAATTTATCTGACCTTCTACAGCTGAAAGCCTATATTTCCGAATTTTCTGAATTTGCATTATATCATTGAGTCAAGTATTACATCACTTGAACCAACCATTTATCTACAAAAAATTTTTAAAAATTTGTAATAAAGAGTTATCTTTTACATGCTACCGTTTTTTCTATCTGTCCGATGTGATGAAATTAGAAATTTTTATGTCTCAAATTACTTCACTGGCTAAACTGGTTAATTTTTTATTGATTACCAGAAATTTTTAGGCTATTGAAAAAGGTGAAACTCCGCCACTTCCACCACTGCCTCCCCCCTCAAATGCAAAATCTGATGATGTGGAACCGAAAAAATCGAGCCCGGTTGGTTTTTGCAGTGGTTTATTTTTCGAACAAATCAATTTCGTTTGACAGAGAATGATGTAAATTAGATTGATAGCGTAAATCGTGGCGCTTATACTAAAATACCGCAGACTATAAATTACTGTAGGGCGCTTTTTAGAAATTTTTGTTGTTTGAAAATATTTCTGCAAAGGAATATTTTTCGGGTGTTTTAAATATTTGGTAGATGAAAAGTTGGAGAAAAAGACTATATTTCCGGATTGTGGTTTTTGCGGAGTCATTAAAATCTCTTCAGTTTAAAGGTGTATGTGCCACTAAAATGAAATGTTCAGTGAAAAAAGTATGGAAAATATTAAAGGTTGTTAAGGCTAACTGTTATAGATAGAAATTTTGCAATTCCTTTTCTTGAGAATTATGGGAAAGAGAAGACTGTAATTGTTTATAAAAGTTTAGAGTGGTTCGCAGTCTACTGCTGAACGTAAAACACGAAAATCGAAAAAAAGCAAGAGGAAGCGTCGACGTCGTAGTCCATCATCAAGTACAGCTAATTCAGTTAATGAGCACACTTCGGATGAACTTAGTGAGGGCGAACTTCGGAAAAAAATTCTGAAGAAACGAAAAGAAGCTTTGAAAGACATTGACATTGAAGGTTAATTTACTTTACAGTTATTCTTCCTTTTATAACTTCATATCAGTTAAATTTTATTCAGGAATGTATAGTTTCAAGTATACTGACTAAACATCAGTCGATTTTAATTAAACAATTTAAGAATTTCTAGCACGTAATTTGTTGTGAAATTTTCATTTAAGGTGTGAAGCCCGTAGTGAAACCAACGCTGGGAAAATGGGACGAGCAAGAAACAGAAACAACAATATTACAGAATACCACTTTAAAGTTTGGTTTAGAAAGCATGGTAAATATTGCACTTTAATTTAGCTTCAAAACTTTTAAATATAATTTTGTGCTCAATGCTTTCTCCAAAAAAAAAATTGATCGCAGTTCCTATTTCTGCTTTGCCGTATGCTTGAAGTATGTAAATAGCTTCTGAAGTTTTTTTTTATTTTCTTTTATTCTTTTTTTACATGTTTAGTTTACTTCTTTTTGTAGGAGGACATACCGAAACGAGTTTTGCGCGATGCAGCGCATCAGTTTGAATCCTCAAAAAATATACAAACAAATGCAAACAAACTTGATAAAATTGGAATGGTAGATTGACCTCATTTTGTCTCATTAATATCTTCAGAGAGTTTTTTCTAACAGTTGGATATACTTTATAAAGCGTACATTTCTGGTATTTTGGATATCGCAGTTTATATAGATTTTTATCATCTCAAATGCTTTGTGGATGTCTATCAAATACTGGAGGTATTAGTATTTTGATTTTTTATGAGATATTTCAGCATGGTACTATGCCGCAAGCAGCAGGAATTGAAAATTCATTTTTATGCAAGAAAGGAGTCAAAGAATTAGGTATTTTTTTTTGTATATCTATCGTTTATTAATATGTTTTTCCGAAAATTTTTTTATCTGTACATTCATAGGAATGTAGAAGGAGACGTTTTTTTTCACAGGAAAACAGTTGGATTTGTCAAAAGGCGAAGCACCATCAGCGGGTGCACTGTTCGGTGACATTGATGCTTTTTTGGGAAAGCGTGAACAGACTGGTCCAATAAATGATCTCAAAAACACGCAGGTGCACTTTTTTTGTACTGTTTATTTGTTTTGGTAAAATTAGTTGATAATGTTGTGGATAAGTATGATTTTTGTAAAATTACATTTGCTAGTAAAAAAAACAAGAGGAACGAAAAGTGAAGTTGCAATTAACGTTTTGCACACTGCCTTGATAATCATCTGGATTGCACTTACTGTTCTTTGAACTTATTTGAACTCAGTAATACTAGGATCCTTGTATTGTTAGTGTTGTCGCCGTTGCAAACCACTGAAAAGTGAGCAAAAAAAGGAAGCACCTTATATTTGAGAGCACAATGGAGAGAGAGTGTCTAATGAGCTATCTTTGAAAGAACGAATTTAGAACAACATATGCTTGATGTTAAGAATAAATCACTGTACGACACAAAAAAAATGAACGAAATGCTGTAAAGGCTGTGTTAGGTTAAGTCTCGCCAACATAAAATGTAAGGAGATTAATGAAACATTGTTCAGCTGTAAATACGTAATGAAGCACAATTTGCTTTTTTCTTTTCTTTTGTCGACTTATCTGAGGCACTTAGCTCTTACGCA
Source organism: Mansonella ozzardi (assembly GCA_029876185.1). Classification (NCBI taxonomy): domain Eukaryota; kingdom Metazoa; phylum Nematoda; class Chromadorea; order Rhabditida; family Onchocercidae; genus Mansonella; species Mansonella ozzardi. The sequence goes on along the minus strand of JARVGP010000954.1, from coordinate 13,732 downwards.
AGAAAGAAGTAAGCAGTAATTGATTTTGTAGTAGAAATGTATTGTTTGATCGATTTATCCTTGCTAATAGTTTTGCAGTTGGTATCGCCGTAGAGTGTTCCTTTGTTATTCGAGTTTTTCACCATCATGTTTAGAATATTGCTTTAAACACAGATTACAGAAAATCTCGAAGCATGAACGACGATTAATGCAATTGTCATTAATTAACGTGACACCAATTTTTGACAGTCCTCTGAGTTGAAGAAGATTTTCGCTTTTTTATTATTGTAAAGACCGTTGCAACAAGCGAAAAGCTTTTAATGAAAGTCTAATAACAAAGCAAAATAATGTAGTTGTCTTGATCATTGTGCAGATAAACGTCTGGGTTTCAAAGTCACGAGTTGTAAAATTAGAATATTTTACTTTCATTGAGATTTTGTTTACAGTATTGTTTGTATCTTAAAAGATATGAATCGATGTCTCTACAATACACTTTTAAAGAGAAACGATGTAGAAGGTTTTATTTAAAGATTGTGTAAGTGCTGTCCAGGAAATTGTTGTTGGAAGCGTGAGTAGACATGATGATTAGAATGTTTTATGTTTGTGTGTTTTTCCAGACCAGTGTTTTCGGCACAGCTCGTGGACAGCAGTTGATTTCATTTTTTGATGATGCCAGCGATACTTTGCAATCCTCGCAAGGAGGTGAACACTTTTAATTTCGGATTTTTTTTTTGCGGAATTTCCGTATACTCTGAGATGATTTTTCTTTGACTGCTTAAAGATTCGAGAGTTTTACTTTCTTCTAAAATGTTCTGTTGTTGCTGAAAAAATCACTGCTTGCATGTATTGTGCTGTACTACTCAGTGACATTTTAAAAGTTAAATTGTCTTTCCATCTAGTTATTACCATCATGGAATTTAGCATGTTACAAAGTTGCAATATGCATAGTTTCTCCAGCACTTTATGAATGCATATTTTTAAAATATTCCGCATTTCTGTTTGATTTATTACAACTTAATTTAGACTCTCCACCTTGATGTCTGATGACATGGAAATGTACGAAGCGATGGACTGCTTATCTGATACATCCTCACATTTGCTCTGTGAAGCTTTAAATGACAAATTGTAAATCATTTTTTTTCTTTTAAGCGCTGCGATTAAGTTCACTAACGCTTCAGTTGAATGCAGAAACAGAACGGGAGCGAAAGCTTGCTCGTTTACCATCAGAAGTGCTTGCTAAGTACATGGCGAAGAAAAAGCAACTTGAAGGGGTTAAATTTTACTCAACTCCTTTTGTTTTGTACTCACACAGTTTTTAAATGAAAATTATATAGGTACAATCAGATTATTTTTAGTTCTTTGTTTTAGAACTTCAGTTTCTTCTACATTTTTCAGAAAGACTTCTTTGTTCTATTAATGTTTTTTATACAGCTATAGTAATTTGTTTTTAATTAATTAATTTATGGTTGCGGAACTTTAACACTTACAGGCATTTAAAGCAGATCGTGAAACATTTGGTTTTGTTACGAAGATGCTGATTGAAAAAGATCCAGGTCTGGAAGATCGTCTTTGGTTAGCGCTTGCTGAAGCAATTAAGGATATGGAAGAAGCATTCACTCGAAAAATGGACCAGTATCTCGATCAATTAATTATGTTCATATCTATGTGATTGCAGATAATTCTGAAATAAATGATAATAAATAAGAGGCAGAAAAGATTCTTAATTGATGTGTTTTGAATGGAATTTACAGCGGATTTTCGCGAATTGTTTATTCAGTGAGTTCTATGTAATGGTGTTTATTATTTAAATAAATGTTTGTATTTTGACATTTTTTATTTCAGCAATTTTAAAACTTTTTTGCATCATTATCTATTTTTCATCAATTTCTGTATTTCATTTGTAGTTTTCGGATGTTGTTAGTTCACCTTCGGATTTTTTCTATTTCGGGGCTCCGTATATTCTGAGAGGTGCCGTTTGTTGCCAATAATGAATTATACAAAAAATTTGTCGGTACGTACTGTCTGCTTTTTTATACAAAAAATTTGTCGGTGCGTACTGTCTGCTTTTTTCGTTTTTTCCCTTCAAAATCATAACGAAATTGAAACTTAATGTATCTTTGTTTGGTCATTAATAGTATCGGTATTGTTGCTTACCTGTATCCTTTTGCAGGACGTGTTAACACTTTCATTCTAGTCATTTTTATTTGTCAGAAAATACTTATAGTGGCAGGAGCTGTACTGAATGAATATGTTCATGGTAACGGTGAGAATTTGTACTTCTCAGCTTCTAGTTTTAAGGCTTATATTATTGGACTTCTCTACTTCTAGTTTTAGAATATATATTAATTTTACCTTTTTATCTGTTACGATGGATTTATTGTCACAAAAATCATGTTTTTAAAGTTGAACAGGAGCGGATTTCGAAGTCCAGGAGATTTTTTCTCGAACGGCGATAGCCTAATAAGTGGAGCTTTTGTAAATACGAAAAATAAATGTGCAACAATTTTGATGAAATTATTTATTCTGAAGAACGGGGAGAAGGTTATTTTTTTTCAGATTAAATCTGTGTATTTTCGTTTAATATTATATGTTTGTTCAGATCGGGAACAGAATTGGTGACTGTCTCAAAAGCGCAGCAGAAATTTTTGATAATTCAAAAGATCATTATTAGATGAGATATGCAAAATGATTTATGAGTGTAAGGAGTGCTTGAAATGAACTTTGTGATACATTTATGGAGTATTATATCCCTGTTACGAACAAATGGGTTGCACTAAATGATCGAATGAAATTCTTACTGCTTAAATTTCACATTAAATTTCAGGAAAGAAGAGATTGGAGCAGCTGTTTGATGAATACTGCGTACTGTTTATGGAACGACTTCAGCAGCAAAAAATCACTGTCCTGGTTTGTTTTAAGATATGTTTTATTTTTTTATAGATGTTTAATGCGGTAAACAAAAAATGTTTCGTCGAAGAAGTCATTGGTACTAATTACATATTTAATTTAGTACAGCTGGCTATTAGCAATAAATTAAAGACGTTTTTTTAGACTGTTGGTAATCTATTTGCAATTGTAATCAAATACGGTTTCAAGAAGGCAGGTTTTCATCGTTTCAAAGAATGTGCTGCTCGTTGGATGTGTAGAAGATTGGAAGTTATAATGCGCAGCAAAGGGTTATATGGACTACCTCGTAATCTTAGCCTTATAAATATGTGAGATTTTTGATGGATTAATATGATAGCACCTTTAATTTCGGAGTACGAAATTGAAATAGTATTTTTTTTTTAAATTCATGTCATGGAAATCGATAATTTCAGCGAATTCAAAAATCAGCTCACTATTCTTGCAGCGAGCATCTCACTAGTGGTTTCAGAAATGTTTTCATTTTTAGGTTCATAGAAATAGATGATCTAGAATGTTCTCTTGATCATTCAAAATGGTTAGAAGAATTTATGACTCCCTTCTTCCGGTTGGTTCAGTATTTTACTTATTGCATTACTCGTTATTAAATATATTTTTTTTCATTTTACGTTGATTCTATGTCCTTATTCAGTATTCAGTTTCGTTAGATAGTCTAATTGTCGAAGATGTGATGAAAATCTTTTATGTGAATAGAGCATTTTCTTTCATAGTTAACCTTCTTCGGTATTTACAGTTAATGATGTCGATTACTTGGATGACGAATAGTATTAGTTAATGTATTAAGCTATTTTGTATAGAAACATTAAATACAATGATTAAAGTTTAGCAGAAGATCATTTTTAAACAGTAGGTTAGACAATGCTGATCTCAGTTTGGATGATAGTGTCAAAACTCATGTTCCGGGAAAATTGAATGTTGTTGATGCTTAAAAGGTGTAAAGACGAATAGATGAGTAGACATATTCTAATTGAGTGAATTACCGATAACGCGATGTGTTTTGTACTACTTTCATTTTAGTTTAAAAATATTCAACTTTATTTTGTAATGAATGTTTACAAAAAGAAGATGGAAGAGATGATATTCATTTTATTCATTCTTCATTGTTTTTTTCTTTTTTGTCTCAGAGAAAACGATAGCATTTATCGTGAAGTACGCCATCATTATTTCAAGCAGCGAATTATACTCATTCGAGAAGCGGTATTGAATCAAGACTGGTCGAAAGTTGGCGCTTTTTTAGGTAATTATGTTAAGTCTTCCAAATATTGTAGTTATTAAAGTTATGCTTTTCAAAGCTTTTTTTACTGAAATTAAATACTTCGTTAAATGTTATTTTAAAACAAAATGTTTCTGACCTTCTACTTAACTGTAAAGGAATTCTTTCTTTTGGTTTGGGTGAGTGCTTGTTTGAGATCTTTTTATTGAAAAAGTCTTTTTTTAAGTCCTTTATTACTTTATTTACGAAGTTTTATTTCTCCCTATCAGTAATTTACGACATTGTTCGAAGTCAAACTTGAAACAGTCAAGCTATATCATATGGTGATCTTTTGAGATCATGGCTGTCAAGGTCTGACTTTACAGGTCACTTGCCTTCTATTCGACAAAATTTGAGAGATGTTCCTGAAGCGTTCCGTAAACAACTTGGTGGATATTTGGATAAAACATGCCGAATGCTGTTTCCGTATGTTTCAACAATATTTCGCGCCGGTGCTGAACGCTTTATGCAATATCATATTCCACGTGATATGATAATTAAATCTGCAGCAGAATTAATGCTTGTCTTAATTGCTGCTGAGCGAAAATACTCTGTGAGTTATCAATACTTCTGCAGTATGTTTTCCGTAATTAGAAAAATAACGGAATTAATAAAGAAATGAGGCATACATTTAGCTTGTAACGTTATGTAATTTGAGATGAAATGCAGCACTGTTAATTAACGATTTCAGAATTTAACATTTGACGTTGAGAATAATTCATTGCTTTACATCACGGAGTTGCTTATATATGCGATAGCAAATGGCCAGAAACAAGAAATGCAAGATTTAGTCGCTATAGTGTCATCCTTACCATCTGTTGCCCAAAAATACAAGGTATTATTTCATTTATAGGCTTCTCAGCATATCGCAAGATTGTATAACATTACTTTTAATTCAAATCTAAGCAGGTCTCATAGCAATCAGTCCAAATTTTAGTATATTACTGTCCTTCGAGCTTACAAAGTGTTGTCTCGTTATGAACATTGGCGCACGGGTGGAGATGATGTAGTACAAAGCAGCAGTTCATTTGATCTAGGGGATGAAATCATTGGAGCTATAATGGTAAAATTTATGAATTTTATTTCAGATGTTTTCAGTTTAGATTAACAAATGAAATGCTAACAAGTCGCAGAATGCAGAGGTGCTATAATTGAATTAGTAGCTGAGTAAAAGAATGTAATGTTGTATTATAATTTTATGACGGCAGTTATTTACTTCTATAAAAGCAAAAAATCATTAAATAACTGCAGTTTCATTTTAAAAAAGGAAACATAAAACATAGACCAAATTTATGCTAAGTTTTGCTTTATGACCTACTAGTGTGTATCCCCATCTTAATTCTTCGAGAAAGTTTTCTCAGAGCAATAAGCAAAATGATTGGATTTTCAGTCAAGATATGACTGACAGAAATTTTATCACTGTACTTGTTGATTTGAGGATTAAGGCTGTAGCAGGAATTGAGGAACTATTTAGCAACAGATATGTAATTTGTTCATAAGTCAATAATTATCTATGGTTTATGGAGCTGATTATTATTTTAGGATGTCGAATCTGGTCAAGAGAGCGTTTTTATCTATATCGCGGTGCATTATCTGAATAGTGTTGGAAAAGTTGATGTATTAATGAATGCTTTGGAGGAATGCTGTCATAAAACTCCCTGCATGGTTGTTGATAGTTATCATGCTTTGCTGTTAAATAATATGGCTGATGAAGCTAGTTTGTTACTTGATGCCGTAAGTTTTGATTTCCTCCTTATTCGTTGTAGTTTATTAATTTTGATTGCATATCATTTGAAGTGAAGATCATGTCAGTTGAAGTGATTTCAGCTTCTAAATTTTTTTATGAATTAAAAAAGGAATTCTATGTTTAACAGGAGCAGTGAAAATTCACTTCATTATGCCCATACCAGATAGACATTGAAGAAGCAATTTTAATTCATATAAATAATGTTGATGCTTCAGGTTTTTTCTCCGTGCAATTTTATTTCGCATCCGATTTTGTTAGATTGGTTAAAACAGCGACTTCTGAATCCTTATGATTACGATCTTCCAGAAGAAATGTTACGCCATATTTGCAAAATTTTGTTCGTTTTTTTGGATTATGGAACGAATAGGTTTGTGCAATTTACATGATTGTTTTAGCGTGATCTCTATGTGAATATTATCGAATTGAGTAATAATATTCTTCGATCAAGCCACATTATTTTATTTGATTTCATCGATGAGCTGCAAAATCCAAATCGACAAGTTTTTTTAAGGAACTTTTTTATTAACATCTTGTCATTAATAAGGGAATTAAAAAAAGTGAACTTTTTAAAATTACTTCCTTCAGTGAGGGAAACTTCATCAGTATTCAGGAAGAATGATTGTGCTTGGATGTTTCTTTGGGCTGCAGTGCAGCATGTGCAAGATGATGATTTACTGCGTTTGCAGTGGGATCCACGAAAATCATGGTGGCCAAAATTTCATCGTACTGAGTTATCTAAAGAAGGAAACGATTGTAGGTATCGAGTTTTCACTACACTCCACAATTTGAGTGTTTAACAGGACAAGTATTTTTTCCTGATATATGTATTCTGGAGTCGCAATGACTAGTTAGTGCATGAAAAAAAAAAATTCTGCATGAAGTATGTTTTTAAGACTTTGGTTTGTAACTAACTAAGTTATATATATAGCAAGTTTCTCCCTGTTTTTCTTCCGGGATGTGCATCACTTAAAAAAGAAAAAGATTTTGTAAGTACAGAAAAATTGCAAGTTTTGCAGAAACTGTACAGAGATTTCTTTTGATGAGACTGAAGAGCTCAGCCAGCATTTACCAGGGCTTCTTCTGTTATATTGTTTGTCTTTTTGGATAGTTTTTTTCTTAATAAGCAAAAGACTGAAAATTAGATTTGATTCTTTCATTTTTTAATTTGAAGCCTCACTAAATCAAATGCATTTTTTATCATGGTAATGATTAAAAGATAAAATTATTTTCAAGAGTTGTGCATTATTTTCAGAACAAGTTATTAACGGGAATAGTAACTAGTTCCAGTTACGTTTCATTCTTTATTCGCTCTTTCCATATTCCTTCATTTCATTGTTGCAAAAATTTCTTCTGGAAAAAATTGATAGTTTGTGCTAACTGCAGTCTCTAGCAAGGAGTATTACAGCAGCTGTAGTGGCATCACCTTTGTAAAGTTCTTTCTTCCTTTCTTTTTGATAGTTCAAATGGTTTGATAACATATGTTTTGACTACGTACAGCATGCTTGAGAAAATGAGGATAACTTTGCTGTAGTACGACATTCTAGTATTTTTATAGTTGTCCCATAGCTTTGTTTTCTTTTATATATTCTTTCAGGAATCTTATTCTTGATCTCGTATCACAAAGTGACAGTCCTTAAATAAATCATTTGTACAATGTTGCGCATATTTTACACATTCACTTCCATTCATTGTGTGAAATAAGATTTGATCATTTGAACTTGAATTTTAATAGTGTTTCATGAATAGTACTCCAATGGTTTATAGACTAGGCTTAAAAAGAAATTTCTTTTGTGTATTCCTGTTTTTTTTCGCTTTATTTCCCTTCAATCTAACATGTGCAACAGTCATGCTCAAAAACTATCTGGAATATATTACCGCCGAACCAATGATGAATATGGTGGAATTTCTTTACTATTAAAGCAAATCATATGCCAGATTGGAAATCTTATGAGATATTGTTGACAGTGTTAAACAACAAATTCAAAGCAGTGATAATAATGTTAATGATGGAATATGATGTCTGTAAAATGCAAATTGACGTTTCTACTTTTACAGTAAACAAATGAGAAAAACACTGGGAATTTCGCATCATGGATCATGGGATAAATGAAGCATTTCTTTTTTTACTCCTTTTGTTGGGGATAAGTTACCTATTGGCACTACAGATCCACTATCATTTTTCGTCATCAGATTGAGCAGTAGAAGGTATCGTCTGCTTGCCTTAACTGAAATGCATGGGAAACATTATATATGTTCTTTATTTTCTCTCAGTCAAGTATTCTAAAATAAAATGAATTTGTGGCGGTAAAAAAAAAAGATTTTCATTCTGTTCAGAGGAATGGCCAGATCATAGTGATATGAACGAATCCTCAATGGAAGGATATATCATATCAAACATCATCATTGATAGTGCTAGAAATTGTGAAAAACCAATTATAAACTAATGCTTGAGAGTATATTTATCTTAACTCAGCAAGTCTAATTTATTATAAAGACAATATTTTTTTCATGTTTTTGACATTCTATCATTACCTCTACACTTCACGTTTACAGTTGAGCTCGATTTTTAGAAATATCACGGATAAATTGAAAATATAAAATCAGAAGATGAGGTGAAACATTTCTCATCTTTCTTTTTGAACTTCTTTGTATCTTGTGAAGTGTCAGAAGACAGTTCGTCTGAAAATATGAATTTCATTGAGTTAAAATACTCCTGAGAAGAATTAAAGGAATATGACAATATCATTAAAAAATCAAAATAAAGATGAATTTACCTTCTGAAAGATTGATCATGATTAATTCTTCATTGTATTCATCGATTTCATTTATCTCGTCGCATTTATCGATTTCATTTATCTCGTCGCATTCATTGATTTCATTTATCTCGTTGCATTCATCGATTTCCTACTGAGTTAATGAATTAATTTGAACCAGAATTAGCAGACGGATGGATGCAGATTTAATATTGAAATTTATTTACTAGGATTAACCATCTGTCTAAATTCATTTACAAAACTGATAACCTATGGGCAGTATTTCGACTTATTACCTTATAACTATAATCAATAGTTTCGCTTATTGACCAACCAATATTTCATCCTTGCCACTATTTATCGATAGTTCGAAATCTTATAATATCAAATTATCCTTGCTTTTATGTCCTAATTATTACTTTTAGCTACGAAGAAAACTTGCGAAAAGGAATGCGCAGTGACAAGTTTACTATCCCGTATCTCCCAACTCTGTCATCAAAGAGGACCATTTCAGTAGTCGCAGGCTCCGAATAAATTTATGAATCCCCATGATTTGGGTTGCTGCAATGGTGAAAATTGTTTTTTAGACTCTTCCATTCGTCTTTTTGAATTTTTACCAAAGTTCCTTCAGTATAAGATAAAATGCACGCATGAATCTGCTTCGCTCAAGCTTTTGCAATAGAATTCGCTTTGATTTTTAATTTAGCATATGCTTAGTTTATTCTAACGCTTTGTTTAATCTCAATACAAGTACTGTTAAATCGACCTCCACAAATATTGTGTTCAACTCAAGCCAAGATTTTTTACTGTAAGAACTGGGAAAATGCATTAACATAGAAGTTTTCGCAATTTTCAGTTTTTGCCAAACATTGTCTTATTCAGCTTTCCCCCTTTGGATTCTATCAATTTCATTTTATATTTTAAAAATATTTATTATGAAACCTGAATCAAGCAAAATCTTCGATATAAATTTATTACAAAATTTTGTACAAATTTTTACCAGCTCGTCGCCTAAATCTTCCATCTGAAAATTTCACTTTTGTCAATGTTCTGTTGATCACTTTTGGTTTTTAGCTTTCATAATATTTTTAAAATATTCGTAGTAGAAGTTACTCCTTCTTTAGTAAAAAGTGAATTTATACAAGAGTGGTTAATTTATAATTTATTTTGAGGAAATCACTAATTAAATCCGTTTTTGAAAATTGGTTACTTGGTCAAACCACCATGTGGTACTTTCAGCTGGACGTAGTGACCAAGTTCCATTTTTAATCTCTATCCGGGATATTAGAATCCAAACCTGATGAACTTCAGAGTAGTTCTTAATAAATGATACAGTATGATCACGGAGTCGGAGTACAATACAATTCAGCATCAACAGAAATTTTGATAAAGAGAAAATGAATTAAATAACTTTTTGTCTCTGATACGAGTAAAGGGAACTTAGATAAGAAATTTCCAAATAACCTAACTTTTTTTGTTCCTTAAAAGGTATCAAAGTTGTACTACTGAAGGATTAATGAAGAATGACAGAATCCGAAAGACTGTAGATACTGTTACATTATAGCATTAACGAAAAATTCACAGACCTGAATTGAAAATATCAACATGAAGTGGATCCCAAGAAAAATACTACAAAATGTAAGGAAGCTTCCGCGATAAATAAATTTCTTATTGATATACTGAGATTCCTTTTTTGCCGACGTATTGACCTGTTTCCGAGATTTTACAATGACAGGTTCACTTTTGAGCTCCTCAATGAAAACTGAAGTGTCTTGAGGACTGAGCATTAATTCTACGAGACCTTCTGCAAATTGTAATTTATTTTAGGTAGCAGAATTGGTTACTGAACTAGCTTGTTTCAAAATTTTTTCTTAAAGTTAAAAATACTGCGAAGTGTGTAAAATACCGCAATTTAAATAAAACTTCATTGGTGAAAGTTATGTATAAAAACAAATTTCAGGTGAAGCATTGTCATAGCTCATATTGTTTGAGTATATTCTGTAATAAGCATCCTTCCCATTTATACTCGTCAGTCTTATTTTTGACACTATGACCATCCAAACCATTATGTTCAAAAAAAGGTTTAGCTTTGAATCGCAGAATTTCTATAATACTTTTAAATAGCCAATGTCCTGAACTCTTTAATTCCTCTGTCTCCGCTCTTGGACTATTCTCTGAAACGAAATGGATTTGATTGAATCGACACTTGTCATATGAGTTCGCTAGCCAATACGTTCATTCTTCAAGGCCTGATCTGCTAAGTCGTTGTGATTCAATAATATGCTCCTGTCCTATGTGTTTGTAATTATTGAGAAAAAACGATGAGTTATTTTATGAACAAATTTGCAGTAAATTTTAAATTTTACTGTGAAGAGTGAAATTTTTTAATTTTTTTAACAAAGCGAATATTAATCAGAAAAAGTTTTGCTTACTCCTATCACTCTTGAATGAAAGAACTGGAGGGTTGGAATGAGAGAAAATGAACTAGGCTAATATTTCAAGATTTCTCGGAAGCTTGAGCTACGCAATCATAAAAATTGTTTACATAGGTAAGGTGAACATTCGACATCAGTTCTTAACCCATTTCTTAGCATTTTCCGAGAAAATATCAAATAAATTAGTACTTTCTTAAAAAAATATGAGAGCTTTGTAGTAACAAGCCTGAATGTCAAGGAAAAAATGGCCCGAAAGAAGAGATTGGGAAATGCTAAATCAAGCGTAATTCAATCTTACCAGTAAAAGCAGTAAGTAAAGAGAAAGATAAAACGAAATGGCCGAACATTTCTTGAAGAAATGATTAAGAAAGACAAATGAACTCAAATTTGAATGAAAATCCTAAAGAATTTTTGTATGCAAATTAAGAATTTTTGTATGCAACAAAATGCAAGACGAATTGCATTTTTAAAAATTTTGTTTCTTTAATCTTTCTCGACCTGTAAGCTACAACTTGTTGCGCGTTTCACACTTGCATCGAAAGTTTTAATTGTTTTCTTCAGATTCAAATTTTGGCGAATTTCGCGAAGAATCAGATTATATGATCAATCACAAACAATCACAATTGTTTAATTATTATCATTCGAATCTGATGGTTTCCTTTCGCACTTCTCTGATTTCTTCCCTTACTCCTTATTCGCCATATCTTAAAATCTGATTCCTACTGTAAGCTTTTCAAACAAGCTTCTCCATATCAACAATACACTTCAACATGATACTCTTCCCCATTAATTGTATCTTTTTCTCTCTTTTCAAATTCTGTAATGAACAAAGTAGATTGGATACTGTAAGTTACTGAAACTCTTTAAACCAAATAATTTCGCAATAAATTCCTTTCAGCTGATGAGGATTTTGATTTTTCTCTCAAGAAAGGAATAAGTGAATATGACTTCATCGTTTATCATTCCTTTTTGAAATGATTCGCTAACGACTCATTACAGTCAGGCGTTCATTCGGAATTGCTCCTATATCTGTATCATCATTTGTTTGGAAAAATTGAACGGTGGCAGTCTATTGAAAAAAGTTAGACGGGCGTTAAAAGGTACAGACATATGAAAACAGGACAAGTATAAATTGTAACCAAAACGTGTTTATTTTATCGCCAATAATCAAAAAGATGGTCGTTAAAATTTTTTTGCACGGAAGTTGGGAATACCGATGATTTTGATGCTTTAATTTGACAAAGAAAATCACTTAAATGTTAATTAAACTATATCGCTCTATTATGATCAATTTTCATAATTTAATTTGTAAATGATCCGCCAGGAAAACTTTTTTTTTCTTCCTTTTGCTCCATTATCTGTTTTCTGTCGATATTGATTAAATCGAAATTTTACACCGATGATCAGATAGAATTCATGAAAATATCATTATGACTAACAATTTTCTTGTCAAACTTGCAATTCAATATTTTTTTAGAGAGATTAAGATAGCCGAGGTTGTATGAGTTTCAGTTAAAAATCAGCCAGATTTCTAGCAAGGAAAAAGCTAAAATGTTATATTTTAAATAGCAGATAAAAAGTTGGGTTCGAAAAATTTCTAAACTATGGCATGTTATATAATATACTGAAAGAGGAATTGACTAGACATTAGATAAAACCAAAAATACTCTCTCTGCAGTTTGATTTTGCAAGGCAATAATAGTTCGCCAAATTAAGAATAATTATAGTTCTAACGAGTACTGTTTCACAGTTTCTTTCTCGACAAATTATTTGAAATGAGAAATAATGATTGTTGAAATCGCTGATGCCGGATCTTGTCAAGCAAAAAATTTTTGAAAACTTCAAAGAAACTTGAAAAAAATACAGATTGGATTGACACGACAGCTAAGTTTTATTCCGTTCCAAATTCAAATATAATATCAAAACAAGAGTATTGGCGTTAAATTGATTTGCTGTGAGATTATAAGTGTATGTAATTCATGACACAGAAATGCTTTTAATGTAAAAGCGTTATTCAGCTCAGAACAATGGATTTTTGCAGGATGGCTAGAAGATACTTGTATTTGAGTGATTGGTAGACAAAAAGAATTTGAACTTTCTTATACTGACAAGAGAAACAAAAGTGATTTTCTCGATTAGTTTTGAGGAAATCAACGTTGCATTTCATAACAGTTAAATGTATGGTCAGGGTTGAGTACTAAAGTAAGTTTATTTAATATTTGTAAAGGAATTTAGAATATAGCTCACAATAAGTTAACTTGAAATAGAACTCAGTGAATTTTTGCTGAAAGTAGCAGAATTAATCCGAAGTTTATTGAAGGAATTGTGAATAAAAAATGAAAAAGAAGGCTTTCGATATAGTCATCAAAATCTTGACGAAAGAATGAAACGCTACCAGTATTCCAGGAAACGTAAAGCTTCACTCATCCAGAAAAGATGAGTGAAGTTTCAAAAAAAAAAAAAAAAATGATCTAGAAAGAACGCAAGGTTAAAAGATTAGACAGCCTTTTATTGGTTAATATTAGCATAAAAGAAAACGGCATTTAATGAAAGAATAGTGAAATTTTGTAAGTAAAATTAAGGCGATAAGGAAGATGTAAGCTAACAATGGATGTAATGTCGCAGAGAGATTTTGGTACTC